>LOJH01000451.1:47030-62434 GCA_001685095.1 Ellobius talpinus | reverse complement strand
GCTTGCCAGCTGTGGGGTACCGGGCAGGACAGAAAACCCCAACAAGCAAGCCAGTCCCTCATGATACATACCTGCACATGGGTGTTCTGCAAATGAGATCAAACCTTCTTTATTTGACTTTCCAAGTCTGTTTTTCCCCTCTTAACATAATGAGTTCCATTTTCTCTGAATGTCATAATTTAATATTTTTTATGGCTGCATAAAATTCCAGTGTGTCCACACTTGTTCTTAAAGAAATTCATTGAGCTATGATTCTGTACTATGAAGAACATTTTTTCATCCAGATTGTATGTAACCACTTCCGTTTGCAAAGGAAAACTCCAATGAAAACTATTACAGCACATTATAACTTGATTAAAAGTGTGTGGCCATATTGAACGAAATCAATTATGTAGTTTCCATAGTAAACATCACAAATATAGTAGTTTTGAACAACGAAAATGAGGCTGGGTTACTGGCTCATGGCTAATGTGATAATTGCGTGAGCAAGAGGACCCGAAACCCCAGCACCCATGTGAAAACTGAGTGTGATGTCATGTGGCTATAATCCTATTGCTGGGAAGGTAAAAACAAGATCTCAGAGTGAGCCAGTCTAGCCAATTGGCAAACTTTGGGTTAAGTAAGAGACCCTGTATCAAAATATAAGGTAGGGGATGGAGAGACAGTTTAGTGGTTAAGAGCATATGCTGCCCTGGCAGAGAACCAGAATTTGGTTCCCAGAACCCACATGGTGGCTCACAACCATTCATAACTCCAATACCAGGAAATTTGATGCCCTCTTCTGATTTCTGCTGGTACCAAGCACACATGTGGTGCGCTTGCGTGTGTGCGCATGTACACGCACACATACACACACACACGCAGGAAAAACACTCATACACGTAAAATACATGAGTCTCAAAATAGGATGGAGAGCAACCAAGAAGATACTTCTAGCCTCCAAATTCATGTGGACACAGGTGCATGCACACCTGCCTTTACATGTGTGCACACACATGACACACACAAATATGGTATGACCCAGTTATCATTGGGACAAAAACCTCAATACATTGGCCAATTTGACCTTTGATCTGGCAGGACTCAGTTTCACGGGATTATTCATTTGCGGTACATCTTTCCTTACTGTAGGTTGCCCAGGAATACGTTGTCAGCTTCCAGAAGCTCCCCAAGTTCTCATGTCCCACCTTACCCCATCTCCAAAGTCTGTCTCACGTGTTGCTCTGACTTGCCTCCTTCTGTTTTCCCGTCTCCCATCTTCTGCGTCCCTGTCTCCTCCTCTGTTAAAGAGCTCATGGGATCACATTGGGCCGGTTCTCACCATTCAGAGCTCATGGGATCACACTGGGCCCGTTCTCACCATTCAGAGCTCGTGGGATCACACTGGGCCCATTCTCACCATTCAGAGCTTGTGGGATCACACTAGGCCCGTTCTCACCATTCAGAGCTCGTGGGATCACACTGGGCCCATTCTCACCATTCAGAGCTTGTGGGATCACACTAGGCCCGTTCTCACCATTCAGAGCTCATGGGATCACACTGGGCCCATGCTCACCATTCAGAGCAGCTACTCCATTTTCACGTAGGCTGGTTAGTGATATTAATTGCATCTATAAATGTAATCTCCTTCGCAATCCTTAAGTCTATAACCAAACTATAAGTTTGGGGAACATCTTTAGATTTCTGACTACCACCCTGAGTTCATGATTTTTATCACTTCATAAAAGTCCAGGAAATAAAACTGGAATAGAATGGTTATAAACATAAACTTTAAACTCTTTACCCAAAATTATATTAAACCAAGTATAGGGGAAAGAAGCTACAGCAGGGGTTCTCATTCTGTGGGTTTGCCCCTCTGGCAAACATCGATTTCTAAAAGTATTTACATTATGATTCATAATAGTAGCAATATTACAGTTATGAAGTAGCAATGAAAATAATTTTATGGTTGAAGGTCACCACAATGTGAAGAACTGTATTAATGGTTGCAGCATTTGAAAAGGTTGAGAACCACTGGATTACAGAAGAGTCCATCAACACTGGGTGGGTACAAAAGACACAAAAGCAAAAACTGTTTATTATTACTAATTTTATTAGCCATTTTCATTCAATGGTGTAATAACACATTTCATTTTATTTTGTACAGAGAATAGAGGCTAAACCAAAGTACCCCAGCATATTTATTAAAGCATTCCCTAAAATGAGATTGCAAGTATCAAGTAATATATGAGTTGTCTTTAGATATTACATTTTTGCTTAAACATTTGTATGTTTATTTTTATGTGCAATTTCACCAAAGGTTTAGCTTAGGAAAATCTCAACTATTGATTCCCTTGAAAAATCACAGTAAAGACAGTTTGCTTGGCATCCTGAGGAGCAAGGGTGCTGGTTTGGGGTGCAATGGAGAACTAGATATGAGGGTGAGTGTTATAATCCCAACACACGAGAGGCTGAGATTGGAGAATCAAGACTTCAAGGCGAGCTAGTGGTATACAGCAGGGCCGGTGCAAAAGGAGAAGCAAAGCCAAGTTGGGGAGTGGGGAGGAAAGAGAGGCAAGGAAGTCACACAAGTACACAGGTGCATGACTAAGGTGATTGATTGATAACTGGGACTCACAACTTCCGCGGGACCTTCAGAAGGTCCTTTGATCTGCATCCCAGAGCTTTCTAGAGAATGAAGGGACAAAGATTTTTCTATGGACTCCCATCCTGAACTATGGTTGCCTCACACTGTTAGACACTCAAGTCACATGAACATGGGTAGCAGCAGCTCCATCAGGTCTTCTGAGGAGAAATACAAGCTAGAACTGGGCAAAGATGCTGAGACTTCCATGGCACTGGGCACTACAGCAGTGGCTGAGCCAGTAGTAGCTGAGTGACAAAGCGCAGGTGTCCAAAATTACATCATTTACTTTAAGTATGCTCTTTGTGTATCCATAGAACATAGGTAAACATATAGCCACACATACACACAGTGCAGTGCAGGATTCCCATATGCATTGATCCAAACCTTTGAAGAAGCAAAGGAAAAGATGAGATTAAATACGCTAGAAGTGACGCCTACAAGAGAAAATGGGAGGGTACCAGGAGATACTATGAGTCATCTGTCAACTCAGGTCTGACCCTGAGTGGAGATAGGGGGGGGAAGGAAGGGGAATCAGGTGACCAGTCTCAGACCGTGGGTCACAGAGTCTGGGTGGGCTGCCTTTGAGGGTCCTCATGTCCAGGCAGAGCAGTTGTCACCTCAGTTATTCATCCATCCACTGGCTTCCATCCTTTCGGTTTCACGTTCCAGCCCCCAGCTCCTTCCTGCCTGCTAAGCAAATGTCCCTGCTCCTTAGCATTCAGCAATGCTCCCAGTCAGCCCCTCTGTTGGCTCAAACACATTCAAATACATGCACTTGCAGAAAGACAAACTACTGTAGTATGGGACCGAAACTCAACTTGCACAGGCATTTGTGCCTATTTGAAGAGCATCTCCCATGAATGAAGTCAGGTGAAGAAGAAGCATGTTCTCATGCCTACCCGTAATTAACATTTCACAGAGGTATTAAATACATGGCTGAAGTTTTAGGAACCTGCTTTCTGCTGAAAAACACATAATGCCATTCCCATTCCTCTGAAGGGCCCTTAGAAATTCTAACTACAAGCAAGGAGACCCTTGTGTTTCCAAGTCAGAGAAGCAAATGGCTTGGGGGCAGCTTCAATATTTGGCAAAGGCGTGCTTCTTTTCCTCTTATTGCTCTGGTTTTCATGTTCTGACACTTCCGCCTGAATACCTTAAAGGGCTTCTGCTCTTCGGCTCACTCACTCAGAGCTTCTGTAGTCAGCACAGGGGCTTCTTCCAAGTAAATCTGAAGGAAGAAATGCTGAACCTGAATGTTGGGAGAACCCTTGAGAGGGTAAGTGTTCTGAAGGCCTGTTTGTCTGGGTGAATGAGGATGGTAAGAGCAGGTTTATGAAATAACCGCTTATTTAATTATTTCTGTATGGGGCAAGGTTTTCTATGTTTGTGTATGTGACTGAAGTCATTTTATCCATTCTCTTTGTGTCATTTTGCAATTAATACAGTGACATCCTGTGTCTGTCATTATAGCCTATAACCCATAATCCTAGTTAAAACCAAACCTATAAATAAAAATAAGTCATATGAATGATTCTAAAGCAAAGCCATGTGGTTTTCCTTGCAGAAGATGCTAACTTAGAAAATATTTAGAATGGTCTAGGAATTCCCTGAATGCTTGTGGCGGGTAAGCATCTTGTGAAAAACATGGATCTATGAATGTATCAGTCAGACAAATATTGAGAAGGATGGAAAATGGGCTTCAGCAGCCAGAGGCTCTGAAGAAGAGCAAAGGAGATTCGGTTTCACTGGTTTTGGATACGGTACAGAGTCATCTCTCTTTTGCACCTCTGGTGTGTCATGTGGACTTGCAGAAGACAAGGATGTGATTTTTGTAACTAGGTAGCCATTTAATCCCTTTCCTGTCATACCAAGTAAATAACTCACCATGAAACACCCGGGAAGGGGGGGTAAACCTCAGTACGACATGGAGCCATGTAAAATGTTCAGGTGCGAGCATTAAAATGCTGCCCCATGACATCTGGGTTACTGGGTTGTTGTGGCACTAGAAACATTTTTATTCTTCATGCTTGGTTTTCTCTTAAACTGTGAATCAGAGAATCTTCTAGAAGCAACCATCTAGGACCAAACACTGTGATAAATTTGCCTCTCCTCGGCCCTGAAAGATTGCCAACTCTCATCAGAGTCCAAGATTATGGATGTGCCTGCCCACATCTCCTCTTATAGAGCAGGGCCCTACTCTGCATTTGATGTTGCCAAACACGAGTCTTTGAAAAGTAAAGACATTTGTCCAAGATTATCCTGTGGGGCTAGTTAGAAATAATAGACTAGAATTAAAATCAAGCCACCTGCCTTTTATTTCAGTATTTCAATGTTTCAATCTCTCCCTTGGACATTGCTTTTATAGAAAACTCGCATCCACACAGAGATTTCTTAAAAGACCTATATTTAAGGGTACTTAGTAGCCCAGCTATTCAAACGTCCTCTCTTCAGCTACTGCAGCAGAGAAAGAAAACAAGAGGAAAATTTAATGCCCATTGAAAGCTGAATCAGAGTATGTAAAGGTGAAAGTGTGTGGTCGGAAGGCTTAGCTGCCCGTTGAGTTCTTTTATTCAATAACTCAAGCAGCCTGTCGTGAGCTGTGTTAGTGCTATTAACACATCTGGCTCTAGTGGCCATACATTGGGGATATTTTAGAATGTAAAAGTAGCTTTGTAGGCAAACTTGTGTTCAAAAGAAACACTTTCAAAGGACAAAGCCTAACTTTATAGAGCACACCCCTCTCTAGCTAACTCAACTCCACTGGGCTTTTGACAAAGTGTTAAACCTACTTACATGCCATAATAAAATGTGTCCTCCTGTTCTGGATTGTGTTTCCTTTTAAAATAGCCCCCTTGTATTTCTGAGAAGATCCAGACATCAAAGACACTAGCATGACCTTCCACAGTGGACAGAGAGACTCTAGTGACTCTACTTCTAAAGCTTCGCCCCTCCTCACCCCAGCCAACAAAGCTAACCTGTGGGGATGGCACCAGTGGGAGCTTTATGATAAGGTTGCTGGTTGGGTTTGGCCAGTAGAATTTAGTAACAAGAGGTCAGAGAGAAAACAGAAGCGGTCAGAGGAAGTCAAGGTATTCTGTGTGTCTGTTTTCATCATCTTTTCCTCTGCCTCTCCAGGTTTCTAGAAGTAAGTAATTTCCAGAATGAGAGTACATGATGCCTGTCAGTAGGGAGGTTCTAAATTCTCACACTGAAGGTCTGGCTGCCAGCCAATAGTCTTCTCTCTTATGTGACTCCCTTCAGGATCTGGTAACTGCATGCACAAGCTAACACTAAATCAAGAGAAAGGCCCCAGGCCAAAGAAAGCATGATCAAAATGGATCAGGAGCAATAAAGTGCAAGACTAGATGTGTTCTCGCAGGCCTTATTGATGGTCTGTGCATAATGCATCGCGGAACTCTTCTACAATGAAGACAAGGGACATGATGTTTGAAGCCACAACTGACTCTTTGTTTTCTTCTCTGTGGACTCTCTTCCTCCCCTACTATTTCCCCAAAGACAAGTAAAGTCAGAGGCAAGGAAAATTTTTGAACCAAAATGCAGCTCACCCTGAGAAAAATACAGGGAATTGAAGGATGGTTTCTTATGGAATTTATTCCAAGAAGTTGGAGGGGCAAAAGGTTAAAGGACATACCTAGCAGACATCAGGACATAGAGTTTGTTTACACACTACAGCTTACCACTTGGGGTCTCCCAGATGTGCAGTTCCCTGGCAAGGTTTAGCACAAAGCCTCAGCAGATGGGTATGACAGTGGCTCCCATTCTGAGGAGAAGGTGTCTCTGGAGACTCAGTCCAGCCAAGTGTTATCGCAATAACAAGTGTAACCATTTGATGTGGTATTCATAGTCAGTTTCTGCCAGATTCTGCTTAGGGGTGAAACCATGTCCCCAACCCTGGCTGAGGACTGGTTTACTACAGACAATACTCTGAATGTTGCCTCTTGGTTGCCACCCTGCCAATGTCTGAGAAAGGTGGAATTTCCTTCAGCTAACTCCTCCAGGTCCTGTCTGACTTTGTGAAAGGTGTTTTGTCCTTAGGAATATTCTACTTGCAGTGTAGTTTATTGTCTGTGAACCACACCACCTTCAATTATATCATACCATGCTTTGGAGCGCTCAAAGCACATTTAGACAGTTGCCTTATTAATGTCCCTTGTGAGAAACCCCTAAAGCAGTGAGCACCTGTCTAGCGCTAGAGGCAGTTGACTCAACAGCACATGCTACCGATGCAGAGTAATTTGCTGACCCCAGCTTGTCCTTGCTAAGCTACTGAGATCTGACAGGATCAGAACAGAAGGTGACTAGGCTAGAAGCTTAATTAAAGGAATAGTTTTGTTCATCCCATACTCATCCTTTCCCCCTTCACCCGGAATGCTCACACATGCCAAGAAAAATCACATTGAGGATGAGATTACGACCTAATGATCTCATTCTGGATGTGACATTATCTCATTTCAATGACCTGGGAAAGGCAATGTCTTTTTCAGCTCTGGGGGAAATTTAACCAATGACAGAGCAAATTTAGCCCAGACTTTTTGTTTTCCTGGGTTTTTTGTTTTTTGTTTTGTTTGTTTTTTGGTTTTTTTCCAAGACAAAGGAGCCCCAGCCAGCTATGTCAGGAAATCTAAATACTTTCCAAGTCTCTAATAAGAAGCTTGATGGCAGCAGTGCCTCCTTACCCCTTCTCTCCATGGGTTATTGCCATCCATATGTGTCCTAGAAGTAAGATGTAGACATTCAAGAAGCGAGAAAATTATATGAAGTCTTTTTATTCCAATATCTACTTTATTCCCCCAGGCAAAGGAAGGATTCCTGCCTTCTTCACAAAAAGATGGAGTATTCAACCTCTTATACTATTACTCAATATTAAAAAAGATTTGGCCACTAAATAGCCTTAAAATACATCCCTCTCAGCTTTCCGTTCCAATATGCTTTGGGTCACTTTCATTCATCTGCTCATAGCTGGCTGCCTGGATTAATTTTCTGGACTGAATACATTTCCTTGCATTACCAACATATGTGACAAATAACTAATCTGACTCATCAAAATGCATTAGAATGCAGTGTTCCAGCTACTGAAGGACATTTGAAATTCAGCAGGTTGCCTTCCTAGCCTTCCTGCCAGTGACAGTAAAAAGCTGTGAAGAAGTGTGAGGATGAAGCTTGCACCCAGTGTGTGCCTAGAATCTGTATTAGCCATGCTCTTACTGCTTTTCCAAGAAAACTTGGACCCACCTCTGTTTGTTTTTGTACCCTTTAAAGTATTTTTCAAATTAAAATCTGAACTGTAACTGGAATAATTCCTGAGAAGCTTGGCATTGCCCAGACGAGATCAATTATCCCAAACGGCAGCAAATGAGTATGTTTGATACCTAGTATAGTTTCAAGTATCCTAAATAGATCATTTCTTTTCTAGGCCTATTTCTATATCATATACTCCAGCATGGGCCTTCTAAATCAGGAGGTATTTAGGCTGTCTTGGTAATAAATCTATAAGAGCAGTAAACGAATATGTGCAAAGACTGTGTAAGTGTCTAACTGGGCACAATCGGCATCTATCAAAGGCTCTCTGTACGTGCAAAGAGCCACTGAGAAGCTGATTCATACAGTTTCTCTTGGAAGAAAAATGGAGTGATTTTTACAACTATGTGTTATCAGATACATATTAGGAACAGTATGAGTGTGAAAAGCTGTCACCCATGACATTCCAATGGCATTAAACATTATTTTATACATAGACAAATGCATGGAACTTTTTAAAAGTCAATATGCTAATGATTGACTTGTGATTATTTTTCAAATAGTGGTTTTCTATGATTTAATCTTATTTGCTCTCAGGAGGTTCTCATGCACCCATGTTTCCATCATTGCATGCTTGGAGCTCTCTCTTTCGTTTTTGGTGGGGTTCACACTGGATTAAGAGCCTACCAAGAATCCAGGAGCTGCAGAGGCAAACATTTCCCACAGACTTTCTTCTAAACTTGAGAGACCTGTTCTTTCTTCTGTTCTTTAACATCTAAAGAGCAAAAATTGCTCATGGTTTACCTCTGATGGTGATTGTGAAGGGAGGGAGGAACCTCTCATAAAAAAAATCACAGAGCCCTTTGCCAATACAAAGTGTGAAACGGACACAGGTGGGCATTTGGCTGGGTGCACAGGGAGGCTGCAGACATTCATTATCACACCAGGGAGACTCATGCCTGTGCCTCTCACACACTCCTGGAGAGAAGTGTTCTTCTGATACAGGTGAGCATGCCAGGCCTGCAGTTTGGACAGCTCAGAGAGAGCAAGAGCTATTACAGGAGAGTGTATAGCTCAGTGTGTCAGCCTGTGGGAGTTTGGGGGTCTGCGGTCTGGCTTCCTATATGTTCAAATCCTCCATCTTCAATCTCTTTACCATTTATTTATCTGTGGGGTCATTTATTTGTCCTTTATACACCCAGTTTCCATATTTTTGACGGTGATGATGAAGAATCGTGTTGAGAATACCATGACCCACTCTGTACAGTAATGAGCCAACAGAAAACACTCTTGCTATTGTCACCCAGAAATATATGCAGAAGTTTAGAGATATTCAGGTAAAGGGGAAAAATTAAAGAAACACACAATGTACCTCATCATTTCAGGGCCCTACAATGCAATTGAAGCAAAAGCAAATGCGTCTAGTATCTAGGAAGTGCTACAGGACTCCAGGGGGTGGAGATTCATTCTTTATTAAAATCCAGGCCTCGTCTTGTTCAGGAACTTAAGAGGAGGGAAATACTGGCCAAAATATAGATAACTTTAAATTGGATTTGGATTATCCAGGACTGATAGCAAGATAGGTCAGCATTTCTATTGCACAGGATCAGGGTTTAAAATTTCTTAAAAGGGAAAGGTCCTTTTAGAGAAAACTCATTTAGCACCATGCCTATTTGTGCGCTCTTTGTGAGCAAACTATCTAATACACGCTGTCTTAGTTAGGAGGGTGTCTTAGTTAGGGTTTCTAGTGCTGTGACAAAACACCATGACCCAAAAGCAAGTTGGGGAAGAAAGGGTTTATTCAGCTTACACTTCCACATCACAGCTCATCATCAAAGGAAGTTAAAAAAAGGAACTCAAACTCAAACAGGCCAGGATTCTGGAGGCAGAAGCTAATTCAGAGGAAATGGAGGAGTGCTGCTTACTGGCTTGCTTCCCTTGCTTGCTCAGCCTGCTTTCTTACAGAATCCGGGACCATCAGCCCAGGGATAGCACCACCCACCATGGGCTGCACCTTCCCCCATTGATCACTAATTAAGAAAATGCCTTACAGCTGAATCTCATGGAGGCATTTGCTCAACTGGTGCTCCTTCCTCTTTGACTCCAGCTGTGTCAAGTTGACACACAAAACAAGTCAGTACACATACGCTGCTAGAATCATAACTTGCGCCATTACAGTTATTCTTTCTAGATGAGGATACCTCCTCTCCCACAGAAAACATTTTGACTTTTCTGCAAGTCTAACTGGTTTGGGACAATTTGAGTTAGAACTCGACAACTTTGAACACAGCTGGATACAATGACCGGAAGAGTTTTGTTATTTTGAGTTTTCCTTGACAGAGGCAAAATAGGCTATAATCTCATCAGTCTCTCCTTGTCATCGCTAGCCTGGGTGTTGGAAGGCCTCCTGAGCAGCAGAGGGTAAGATTCCAAAACACCTTCTACCTAGCCTTTGTAACCATGGCCCTGCTTGTATCCTCTATTAGCAGTTGGCTGGATAAGGAAATGTCATCAGCAGAGGTGAAGAGATCCCAAGTGCTTGAAAGAGGCAAGTATCCTCCATCAGTCAGAGAATTCAGATTGAGTTTGGGTCTGAAGAGAAATGAAGGGTCTGAAAGATATAGCAAGAATGTTCAGTAAATTCTTGTGGGGTTGAGTTGGAGGACAGCAAGAGATAAAAACCAACTTGGGACCAAGGATATGTAGATGTGATATAATGAATGGCTCTTTGGTCTCTGCCCCTGGTTCTTGGCATACAGCTCCTAAAATCCTTGGAACTCCTTAAGTGATGTGCCATTTTGTGTGCCGCCAAAATGACTGATGTCCAGGAGCTCCTAAGAGCCTCAGGATAGGGCCTGCTTGTCAGGGGAACTAATCATATCATTGGAGGGCTGAAACTCTCAGGCCTACTCTCATCGCCCCCGGGAGAAGAAGGAACTGAAGGTCAAGTTGATTGCTGGTGGCCAATGATATAATCAAGCACGTTTGCATGAAAGAACCTCTAGAAACATCCCCAGAGGACTGGCTTCAGAGGGCCTCTCGCTTGCTGGAGGGGACATGGCAAATGCTCATACCTGCCTAGCATCTAGAAGCGGTGGGCGGTACCTCTCACTAGTGGATGTTTACCTCTAGCCCTTACTCCATCTTTGTTATAGTACGGCAGGAAGTCAGTGCTTCCTTGAATTCCGTGAGCCGTCCTAGCCAATTAGTCAGACCCTGGGAATCTGATTTGTAGTTGACTAGCCAGAAGTACAGCGGCCAACTGACTACATGTGACTTGCTCACAGTGGGGAACAACTCTGAGGGACTGAGCCCTAATCTGTGAAATCTGAAAGTATCACAAGGTAGTGTCCAAATAGCATTAGACTGTAGGACACTGAGTTGATGTTCACTAGAAAATGTCTGGGGTATGTGGGAAAGCCGTACCCTTCCAGCCAATACGCACATATATATGATATTATGCAATTTGGTGAGCAGGCAGTAGTGACGTCTTTGGAATTGTACTGAGTACATCAAAAATGAAAACAGTGGTTATTTTTTACCTGTCTCAAAGAGGATGAAAGCAGAAACCTCAGAAGGACCCCTGAAAAGGATGACATTAGCTGCTAACATTAAGTGAGCACTTACCACGTGTTCTGTTCAGTCCTCACAAGGGTCTGTACTTTCTTTGCGTAAAGGACCTGTTGGCTTTGCAGACCATATGGTCTCTATCACAGCTATTTGGCTTTGCCTTCATAGCATAAAACAGCCATACACAATATGAAAATGAGCTGGAATGGCTGGCTTCAGCTTCTAGTAGACTAGCAGACCAGATGTAGCCCAAGGGCCACAGTTTGGCCCAGTCATTGCTCTGGGAGGTGGGTGATATTATTCCCTGCATCACAGACATGCAGAATCAGGCTCAGCTGCATGGAGAGAGAGTGCTTTAGTCCTCTGGCAGAAATACTCATGACGGGCAAGCATGAGCTGCAGCCAGAAGAGAGACATGGAAAATGCCCAGCAAGTAGAGTAGCTAACACTATGCTCAGGTAGGTACCAGGCCCCTGATGCCTCCAGAGAGTGCTCACACAGTAGCTGGAAAAGAGTGGCCATGGCAGGCTTTGTGAATTCTGCAGTTTGGGAGAACACTGGGCCTGAAGATATTAAGAGGAAAGGCATACAGCCTGGTGGAGCCTTCAGCTGCATCCCTTGGGAGCACATCTTCCTCATCTATTTCCTGCTGAGAAGACAAGGGAGACTGGTCTTCAGCAACTGGGCAGTCTTCGGTGACATACAGCCCTGCAAAAAGCCTCTGTTCCGCCCACTAACAAGCATGCAGTCTTGGGCACTGGACAAATGGGCCTCTGGTGCTCAAGAGCCTGTGATGGAGCACAGAAGGTGCACAACGGATTTCCCATTAGCACAGACATTCTGAAGTGGCTCTGCTCCTGCATCCTCAAGATGAATGCATTGAATCATGTATTTTCTATTGAGGTCTTGCATTTGACACTCCTTTAAGGTTACAGTCCTCTGCCGCTGCCTAACTTTGGGTATTTACAACCTCACATTAGTAAAATAAATATGAGAAACAAGGAATAGGGCCAGTATTTTGATGATTAAAGGTCTGAGATCTTCACTAACACAAAAAAGAAAAGACTGGGAGAAAACAGTTTTGACACTATACTTCTTATTTCTGTCTCAGGGGAAAGACCAAAATCACAATGATTTCATCATTCCTGGCCAATTTTTCTAGCTGTGGGAATTCATAGACATGGTCTACAATTGGGACAAGCTAGTAGCTTTCATGCTGTTTACCTCAGAATAAAACAAGAAATAACTTACAGTCTGCTAAATTTTCTGAGCGCCCTACCTTGTGTTGAAGCAATGTAAACACTTTTAGCTGGCATTGCTTTGGTATACCAAGGCACCAGGCTTGCTTGAGAATGAGAGTGAGCCCCATTGGTGCTTAGTGAAGTGTTTTGTTTTTCAAATTGGACTTTTCTGACCTGAGTCTTCCATGATGTCATTATGGTTAGCAAAAATTCATCTTTGAACTCGACTAGTGTGTTGTATAGATTCTGTGCTCAATGTAAGAGGCCATTAGCCACACATACTTGCTTAAATGTAATCCCAGAAGATTAAAAATTCACTTCTCCAGTGTCCTTCATCACTTTGGCTGACTGCTATTGTATTGCGGTCACACTGGAAGCACAGGCATAGAACATGTCCACAACTCACGGAACTTCTCCAGCGGGTACCGGCAGTATAAACTGGTAACTATAGACAATCAAGGTACTCCATAGCCTGTCCCTCTGAGAGCCTACCTGAAGGAACTGAGGGCCATAGGCCATTATGGTGACAAGGTGAAAATCATTGCTGGCTTCATTGTACTTAGGCTACCTGGCTTAAAACTTTACATATTAACAAGGTAAAATCTGCATGAAAATAGAGACACAAATATATAACAAAAACAAAGCGATGAGAAACCACGACTGTTTCAAATGACGGGAATATGAGCAATCATTTACTTTCAAGCGCTTTGTAGTGGATTGTCCAGTGGTTTTGTCTGCCCTCCACCTCCACATGGGGTGCCCAGGAGACACTCACTGCTTGAGCTCCTGGAACTGGCCTCGCCTGAAGCTCTCCATCTAATCCAGCTGGATTTCCTCATTATATGAGCCATCTAAGCTGACAACCAAACAAACACAAATAGTAATTTGTCACTTTTGTGATTTCTATACCTTCTGCAGTGTGCATGCATTACTCTTAAAAGATAAAAATATTAATATTCAGAGCTTAAACACAACAATGTTCGACTGTGTTTTCTACATCAACCATGTGCTAGTACGCAAGAGCTCCTACAGAGCAGTGTATCTGAATAAGCTAGAGCTGATTTGCAAAAATCCACAAGGAACACAGCATAACCTGCCAAGATAACTTTGTTTATTAAAGGGGAATTTGAGACAACTGTTATTGCTGAATTGTTTGGAGTTCTGGCAGAAACACTACCAAATATCTGATTTGAAGGTCTTTGTTAACTCCTATGGTCGGCTTTGGTTGTAAAATACAAAGTAACATCTCACTTGACCAACAAAACCCAAATTAGCATAATTTATCATTAGAGAGAATTCTCATCTGCTAATCTGGCTCAGTCCAAGGATACTAAATCACAATTTTCCATTCTAACAAATGAGCCTATTTGCAAGTCTTCTAACACACATAGGTTTGGCAGATGAAAGGAATCTACATGACTTGGCTCTAGGCACCAGCTAGGGAGCTTGCCCTGGGATGGTATTTTGGTTGGCGAGGCTACTGAGATTTTTGAATCACCCCATTCAAAAGATCCTTCTTCTTTCTTAATTGACTGGCTGGCAAGAGAGTCACATGAGCACTTACAGCTCTTTACCTGTTTTGAAACTCTGCTAAGCATTGGATATGTATGTCCCCTTGCCTATTATTGTTCACAAAACTAGTCAAAAGCTAACAGAAAATGGCCCATTGCTGAGGGCTCCTTTTGTGTTTCTGGGCTTTTTTTTGTGAGTGTTTTGGCAGTGGGTTTGACTGGGACTTTAAACACATTAATCCTCCCCTTGAAGTCGCACATTCCACAGTTTGCTTGGAGGTGGCAGAGTAGTGTTGGCTGGAATGAGTTGCTTACTGACCCTGGCTCCCCCAAGAGATTTGTCACTGGCTTGCTATAGCAACCAGCACCATGGCATTGTACTCCACCTTCCAAGGGGATGGATGGCCCTCAGGCAGGGTCATCTAAGGGCAGGGCATCTGCAGCTGTGCAGAAGGAAGTGATGACCTGAGGGAGGGGATGCTTCATACCTGCTCCTCACGCAGCCCCTCTTCCTACTATTGTTTTCTATGGACTTTCCCTTCTCAGTTCCAAAAGACACAACTTTTCTTCACCCTCCAAACTGGTTCTTGCTCTGCAGCAGTTTGTGACCCAGGTTCCCAGCATGGCTTGCCAGGCCTACAATGGCTGTGGCTTATGTAAACTGGGTATTTCTCCCAACATTGTCTTGTGGTTAGGCTACACATCTGTCAGATGTCAGAGGGCCTTTAAGTTTGCTATCCTTTGCTCTCCCATTTGACCCTCAGGCCCTCTCAGGCTTAGATAAGGTAGGATTCTCCCCAGCATTTAACAATTAAGCGATTATTGTATTTCTCTCTTACTTTAAATCTAATAAGATTTTTTTTCTTTTTCATTTGACTTTTTAGTTCCAAGAGCTGCTGCGAATGACCATCACAGAGGAAATGAATGGCTGCAGTACTCTGAGATCATAGAATGAGGGTTATTGAAAGAGCTCATCACAGTGCCCACCACCAAGAAAAATTGTATTAGTTATCTATGGTTGGGAACTTTTATTTAATTCCTTCAAGGAAGAACAAAATGTGTTCTTATTCCAGTTTTCACTGGGGGAAATAGTCATATAGTGTGAAATTTGTCGTGATTATTAATGATGATAATAGTTTATTCTGATTTTTTTAAAAATATTTATTTATTTATTATGTATACAATATTCTGTCTGTG
>LOJH01000451.1:0-45493 GCA_001685095.1 Ellobius talpinus | reverse complement strand
CACACACACACACACACACACACACACACACACACACACACACACACTCAAGCTGTTAGGGAAGCCTAGGGTGGCGATGGGGCTGGGGGGCAGGAAAGGAGCTGTTCAGAGCAGAGGGGAACCTATCTGCACAGTGCATGAAGCTGCACCAGGGGATCGGCACGTGCCAGGAAAGGGCCATGGGTGGAGTGCCAATCCACAAAAGCACACCTTGGAGCCCAGAGAGCAGGTGTCTGGCACCTCAGCTTTGCAGCCGGTGTCTACCTCAGCTGACATTTCAAAGGCATAACGGTAGTGTGTATCTCTGCCAAGGATTTTGATGTGAGATTTAGACAGTCTGGGCAAACCTACCCGTTCCATGTGGAAATTGGCTCCCTTACTCATACAATTAAGAGGGATACAGAAGACCAGAGGGAAAGGTTGCTATTTCATTGTGGTAAGTTTGGGTCATAAAGTTTGCTTTATAACATAATTCTGGCTTGCCAAGTTTTATTTTGCTGGAAAACAAAATAAAACAAAAACAACCTCAATGCAAACCTTTAGATGGAGAGTTCTCTCTCCATCTAAAATGACACTGGTCACCACCTGCAAAGTTACTGGTTGACCTCTGCAGGGTCAGAAATCCCACAGGTGAGAGAAATGAGCATGGTAGCCTGGGAGGTCGTTAGGAAGAATCAAACTTGGAGGCTTGCTCTTCTTTGATTAAAGCCATGTCAGAAAATGCTTCCAAAACACTCTGCTCCATGCTTGGCTGAGTCTGCTTGGAGTTGACTATAGAGTGGATTAGTCCTAGCCTCTCAGGACTCCTGCACAGACTTTCATTACCGAGCTTCCTCAGGTCATTTCCCAGAAATGTCATCACCCTAAGGACTGCAGGCCAGTCACACTCCATGACACTCTGCATGGCTGACTGTGAGCAACCGTGTCACCCAGAGCTGTGAGCTCCACCTTCCCAGTGCTTCCTGTGCCAGCAAACACATTGGAAGAAAAAGATGTACCATTTTTCTTGAAGTAGAATTTGTCTCCCTAGAGATAAGCAGCCTGGAAGGGTCCTATGACTGGAACAAAATTCCCATTAATAAAGAATCTGTGGGACATAGATGGTGAGAACTGATGGGTCCCCAAGCCAAGGATGAGGTGAGCCTTTGGCCTTTTTCATGCCACTAGTAAACTGTGTGGACCTGTTTACCACTTCAGAGAAAGCACACAGAAAGCACATGGGCAGAAGCCATTTCTTAGATCCTGACATCACAGTGAGACAAACTAGAGAAGTAAGAAACGCACGTGGCAAACTCTCCTACAGTTTAGGTGTGACCTGGACCCAGAAGTCACTCCTTGTGTGAAGTTTTGTGGTGTCATATGCCTTCTAACCAATAGGGCCTAGGCTACGATTTTCAGGATTCATCTCTCAAACACGTAATTTATTGAACATTAGCTTTTATTGATAGTGTGAAATCTGTAGCTTTCATGTTAGTGGGCACTTTAATCAGGTGTGCTCAGAGGGTCTGAGCAAATGAAACCAGGCTCTTGTCCCAGAAGTGCTGAGTGATCTGAGTTCCCAAAGCCCACCCCCTGTCAGGCTTGAACCAGTATTTATTTCTCTCCAACTGGAAAGAGTGACCAGGAAGCTATAGTGGCTGGATTTTTCAAGGCCATTTAATAGCCAAGAATCACTCTGACTTTTAAGAGCCTAGATGCATCCTGCTAGAACTGGCATTTGGGCTTGAGCTCTGACTTCAAAGTTTCCTTAATCCTAAACCATCCCCAGTGATCAGGGGGCTGTTTATCCATAAAGACAGTGCAACTGAAGAGGTTCTGAAGAGGGTCCCTATTGTTACAGGAAAGGCTCCATGCTCACTCAGGAAGGTCTGTGTCTGTTTAAATGCTATACTTAGGAATCAAGTTTTATTTACCCAAGTCTTGATAGTGAAGAGCTAAAAAAGAAGGAATTTTAAATTTATTTAAAGCTAAAGCATGTTTGAAGCCCTCCAGTAAACAGTTTTGGCGACTTAGAAAAATACTCAGATAGCCCATACCATTACATAGACACATTCATAGATTGTGATTGTGTACACAAGGCCTGCAAAAGATCAAGCCAGCTAAATCCCCAGCGTGGATGGGGCAGGCTTACAAGTTCCGCCTGTGGCTGAGAAGCTCTCTGCCAGCAATGGCTGCTGCAGGAGAGCCAGTTCTCTAAGGGTGACCACTGCCGCGGGAGAGCCGGTTCTCTGCAGGGTGACCACTGCCATGGGAGAGCCTGTTCTCTGCAGGGTGACCACGGCCATTGGAGAGCCGGTTCTCTGCAGGGTGACTACTGCTGTGGGAGAGCCTGTTCTCTCAGGGTGACCATGGCCATGGGAAGGCCAGTTCTCTCAGGGTGACCACTGCTGTGGGAGAGCCGGTTCTCTCAGGGTGACCACGGCCATGGGAGAGCCGGTTTTCTGCAGGGTGACAATGGCTGGGGAGAGCTCTGCTGGGTGACCACTGAGAAGCTACCTCTGCTCTGGAGGCTGGCTCTACACGCATGTACATATGGGCAGCACTAAGTGAACTCAGTGGGGGGAAGAAAGATCCTATGGGAAGAAAGATACTAAGAGGATAGGGAAAGAATTGGAGGAGGAGTTGAGGGTGGGTGGTGGAGTTTATCAAAAGGCATTACATGCATGTATGAAATTTTCCAACTAAAAACCAAGTGGTTGTGAATTCCTTGAGAATGAGCATGGTGGCACTGCTCTTTGGTCCTCACCTTGCAATAGTGCCACCTGCATGTTCATGGTGTGTTTGCTGGGCAGGGATCCACAATTCATAACTATAATACTGTAAAATCCCTAGCATCAGGACCTCTTACGCACAGTACGTAAGACCTCTGGCTGTTCTGTTGATTTCCAGTGTGACCAAGACACAGGGTAAACAGTGTTTTGTATTGTAGATCTCTGAGTCCTGCCTGAATCCCTGAAGAGTTGAAATCCAGGATATTTCAGACTTTAAAACTGGACCACTCTGCTGTCTATGCCCTCTGTCCCTGACTGTCACATCAGGAGCTCCCTGACATCAGCCATTTGTTGCAGAGGCACTTGTGAAGCTGCCTTTGGGGAGATGAATATAAACAAAGTTTCTAAATAGCCCGCTGTCAGTCCCAAATGGGTTGAGAAAAACTGCCCTTCATCAGAAATGGGGATTTTGAAATTATGGGTAAGAATTCTAGGCTTGTATTCTATATAGATTGTGTCTACCCCCACACAACCTGAAAACAGGACTGCCAAAATTAGGGTTGCTTCCCTGAGCTATTTTGACTTACTTCCTTTTTTCTGAAATATCTTAAAATATAATTTGAATCAAAGACTTTTCTATATCTAAGTCTCTCAAAGGATTTGGTTTCTACTTTGTAAGTTCTGTTTTAAGATGCCTTCTTTCATGTGCAAATGGATTAAAGCAAATCTCCCAGAGCAGAAGCCTTCTATTCATTCATTCACTTGTTCTTCAGTCATTCATTCACAGAAAATCCTTAGTGTGAGATAGACTAAGATAAGCTCCCACATCATCTCTGAATGGCCTGGAAATAAGGAGAGGAAAAACAGCAGAAGGCACCAAGCAGAACACTCATGAACACGTAACGCGTAGCCACTTTGAATCAAGACAGCCATCGCAACTGACACAGGGACCTGTCCTGTGTGTCACACACTCCCAGCCATCAGAAGATGCTCTGACTTCCAGTCAGAAGCTGTGTTATTACAGAGTAAGAAGCAGAAGGGAAGAGGTAGTAATCAAATGTCAGCTTCATCTAGAGGCTCAGTTCTGGAGGAGCTTATAGGGGAACATACCAGAAGCTATTGTTTAGGGTTAGAAGGGAACAGAAGCAGCAGGAAAAATCATCCACCTGTTACCTCAGAAGCCTTAGAAAAGGAAAGAAATATTGACTGCTGGGTGTGGGGGCGGGGAATCAGTTTTCTTTAGGGGTGTGGCCCCTGAGAAGTTCACCACCACCATGCTCCAGTGGAGGCCTTTCCCCTCCCCCCTGCCAAGCACATATTGGTAGCACTAATTAGACTCTGTGTTATTTTAAAAAGAAAAAAGAAAAGAAAGGAAGAAAAGGGAGAAAAAAAGGACCTGAAATTGACAGCGGGGCAGGAGGGGCAATTCAGGAGGGACTGGGGGAAAGTACTGGGAGGGAACTTATGATGGAAATACATTGTATGAATGAAATCCTCGAATGATAAATTTGAATATTATATTAATATTAGAAAGGTAGGCTCCACAGAAGGAGAATTAGAAAGTACAGAGGAAAACATCAGAGAAGTTTACTGGGGTGAGATAAGATATTGGCTTCACTTAGAGACGTGTATGAAATTATTAATGTCTTTTCCCCATCCACGACAGTGGTCTCCCTGCTTGGGTCACAAACAATGATCCAGGATGGGTAATGACCAAGTGGCTCATTCCCAGACTCTGGGTGCTGGGTGGGAGGGGGCAGATGAAGTGGGCAGCAGTCTCCCTGGACTGGCATGTGGTAGGCCTGGGCTTCATGAAGAACCCTTTGTTCTTCCTCTCAGTAGCCAATACAGTTGCTCTGTGTTTTATTTTCAATTAAATCTCTACTAAGCCCAAACTACAGAAACACATAGCTGCTGGCACGCCCCCTCCCTTCTGAAAACAACACGGTCTGTAGAGAAGCCGTTCATTGTACAAGCCCCGCCTTGTACACGCCATAAAAGACACATATGCCACCAGTTTGCCGACAAGTACTTTCCAAAAGGTGCTTAATGGCTCCCTGGACCCCGGGCTTCCAAGGTAGTCTGTGAATAGAGCCTCTTGTTAGGGTGGTTGCTATAGCAAGCCTTTGTTTTTAATTCAATTGCCCAGTAAATAATACTTTATACACAGTGGGAAACAAATGGTCACTATAAATTGCCTAGCCTTCATTTGGTCAAAAAGAGGCTTCTGTGCTTTGAGGGACAGAGCAGAGCACCTGCATCCTTGGGCCTATTTAGATTTCAACTATTTCCCCACCTGGTGAGGTATTGAAACTTAGTGAGTTGTAAATACTTGTATCACCATGAAAAGCAGATTTATTAACATTAAAAAAAGACCGTTTTAAACAAACACTTCCCTATTTGTTTGCACTGGAGTCTAAATATCGAATTTCTACTCAACCAAGATGCCCCCTAAGCTCTACATTTGGAGACACTGAAGAGCTGGAGAGAACACGACAGCAAGCACTAAAAAATAGAAAATGTGGTTTGGTCAGCTTCTACATCATATGATAAATATTTGACAGCTTTGGGAATATCTGATTATTCGGGAAACATGGAAAATGGGGAGTGACCTGAAAGAAATCAGACGTGGATACAAAGAGGGTACCCTCACAGTAATACACAGTTGGGGGGGTCAGGAATTAGATGCTGCTGGGTACAGAAAAATAAAAGGAGCATAGAGGTTAATAAAATGGGGACATATTCCTCTCTCCAGACACAGTGAGGTGAAAATTACCTATCACCTGCTGGCGTGGATGTGCGAACAGGCCAGCGGACTGAGTGTGTGCTGGGGAATAGCCTGGACCGGAGAAGCTAAAGCTAGCTAGCTCTCCAACAGGCTTCCCGGCAGAGTAGCATCTTGTGGCTGCCTCGTCCTCATTAGAGGACAACAGCTGTTTCTTGCTATAATTAGCTCACAGTTCAATAGTTAGCTCCAGTCTCTTACACCTGTACCACACACATCATGGAGATTACAGAAGCACATGTTTTTTTCTTAAATCACCTCCACTTACACACGTTGTTAAGCAGCTAATAGAAAACAACGTCCCTTCCCTAGTTCCTCCCCTCCTTGGATCACTTTTTAAAAGCAAGTTGGGAGAGTCTTTGTTTTTTATGGGCCCCAGTTCCCTTTTCCAGTCTCACCTCCATGCTTCACAGACCCCTAAATTAAAGAAAGTCTCCAGCGTTGTCAACCACCCCACCATGCATCAGGCCATAAAATCTTATTTTCAGCCACCTGCGGGATGATGGAGGGACAAGGAAGCTGAATGGAGAAACGGATGGGGGTCAGGGGTGCTCCAGCTGGCCGCTGAAGATGCCTTCCACAGAATTCTTTGTGGGGTGGAAGGGTGCAGAATCTCAGGTCATTTCCTGCCAGGTCTGAGCTGCATGGGGGGAGGACCTCCATAATCACGCCGCCTCACAGGTCCATTAGTGTCAGAACTCATTAGGAGACCAATCCACTCGGCAGCAGTGGGCACACAAAGGAATGAACCAGCCAAAGTCTGCAGACTGACTGTTGCTAGTAGTGGAGGCAGGCGGGAAAGAGGGATCATAAAATTCCAGGCTGGGTAATTAGAGTCAGCAGGGGGGCAGAGTGGCAATGACAGGCCTCTCTTTTCTCTCCTGGTGGTTTTAAAGGATTGGCAAGGGGAGTTTTCTTCCACAGGGTGAAGCCATGGGCCCATGTCATCATTCATAAAGGAAAAAGGTCATCCATTTGCACTTCATTTCTGAGTGAAGCCGATCAGACAGACTGTGGGACTCTTGTTACTGAGATCTGGTTAGGGCAAGAAAAGAAGGACAGTGAGGTTAGTTGCCTTGGGTGCAGCTAAAAACAACTGAAAGGCCCACCCACCTGACATCTGCTACATTGATTTGGGTGCATTCATGTTCCCAGTGCACTGGGCAAGGAAAGGAGGAAGTCTGTGGAGGTGTGAAAAAATTATCTATCCCGGGCTTTCCAGGGTGTCATGCGTAAAGTCAGTAAGGTCAATAAGGGTTAAACAACAAATTGGCTCAGCTTGTATGTCAAAATATAATGGTGGACCAGGAAGATTTCTCAAGTCAGTGAAGTGCTTGCAAGGCAGAATTATTATTTAGCACAACTATCTTTGGCTTTCCGGCATGACATTCTGATTTTCTTCAAGTTCAACCACAGTGATTTGAGCAAAATAGACACAAAACAGCTGTCTCTGGCTGCACTTCTCTTTCACGGCAGTTCTGTCAATCACAAAGGCTTACCCACCCATAAAAGAATGTAGACACCTTGTAATTGAAAAGTAATCTATATGCAATGAAATCCACCCATCTGAAGTGTATAATCAATGAATTTTGACAAATATGTGCCTTTGAGGACCGGAATTCAATCCCTAAAGCCCATGTTTTGTTTCTTTAAATAAAGCCTGCCATGGAGAGCAAGTGGCCTGAACTTGCAACTCCAGTGTAGGAGAGTGAGCGACAGGAGGACCTCTGGGACTCACTGGCCAGCCAGCCTAGCCTACTTGGCAAGTTGCAGAACAGCAAGAGACCCTCATCTCTCCCTCTGTCCAAAAAGGTGGATAACACTTGAGGAACAACATTTGACGTTGTTCTCTGACCCCTACATGTGCACACACACACGCGCACACACATACACACACAAGCATGCACGCATCTATAAACACATAAACATGCACATCACACACACACACACACACACAAACATTATGGCAAACTGCTGCCTGCTTGACTAAACTTGACTCTAACATGCCTGCCGTGTCCTTTGGGCTTCATATAAGACTAAGGTGTGGGACTCAAAAGCAACACCTCTGTGGAATGTGAGGGATGCGCCATGGAGAAACCAAAGGGCTGCTCTCTATTATCCTGTGCTGGCTCACAATAGGCCATCACTCCATCACTCAAGCTGCAGGTTTTCTTCTGTCGTTCCCAAAATAGAGTCCTGAACTAAGAAATCATTTTAAGCATCAATTTGAAACCAGAGCTTCATTTTTATGAACACCTGAAACCCAAATGATTGTGTTTGCATTCTGTTTCCCTATTTCCTTTGTTTAAAGTCCTGACCTTAACTTTGCTATTATGCGTTTTGGGATTTCTGGAGTCCAGCTTTACCCAGAAGGAAAACAAGGAAACAAATAAGCTTAAAAATCTGTTTTCTGACCTAACCTTACATCGTAAGGTCACCACTGAAAGACATCATATTGAAAATCTGCAAGGTCTTAAGGCCAAGCCCATGGGAAAATCAGAAAAACTAGAAGCTGTGAAGGACACAGATCTGCTGAATATATTAAGCTTGCATATGTGTGTGTGTTTTTCTAATGCTCTAAGGTAAATTTATACCAATCCATACAGATGTACTCTTTTCTGTTTATTATTCCCAGTTGGGCAATGGAGGTTAATGCTGTGCAAAGGAAAAAGAAAAATCAAGAGTTTGACAGCACTCCCTCAATTCATTTGAAAGCAACACAAAGCAAATGAAAGCTTGGTCTCTGGGCCAGCATTTATCCCTCCACAAACCCATGCAGACTGGATCGTCTTAAATCTGATTTGGGATTTGAGTATTATTTGGATTAGCTCATTAGTGGGGCACCATTCTGACAAGCCACTAATCTGGGGCACTGGTACACAGCACCATGACAGTATTATGTTGAAAATGAGAAATCTATTGAGAGTAGATGGGTCCTTGTGCAAATGGTCCGAAGGTACTTTTTAGGCAGCTCATGAGTTTGGGAATGCAGGACGTGGACAGATTGAGGCATCAGACTCCCTTGAGCTAGCACACAGCAGCTCTGGCACCCATAGGGAAGACCTTTTGGAAGAGAGCAGTGATTCTCCATATCTGAGCAGGGTCCTGGGAACATCAGACAATGACCCAGATTAAAACTGATAACCATACAAGGTGATGACTTTAGGAGTGGGAGTATTAGCGATCAGAGAGGGAACTTTCTGGTGGGAGTCCGATATGTTCTGGTGTCTTTGGAGCACAAACAGAAGCTGGAACCTGCAACTGCGTCCATTTCAAGGTTGCTTGTCCAGTAACTGCAGTGCAACAAAACTCTGTCATTGGCTCCTTGATGTTACAATCATTTCCTTTCTTCCTTAACTTGCAATTTTAGTCATTTTTCAGTTAAGCATAACATGCTGGCTCCCTTTAACTTAGAGTGGTCTATTGCTAGGATCAGAAAATGCTGGACTCCAATAATGCATGATTTATAATGTCCAGATGTGGTTATGGAGCAGCAGACAACACACAGTGGAAGGGGACTTTATGCCTCCCCCATCTCTTTCCCTCCTTGTTCCCTCAAAGGGCAAAACAAAAGTTTCCATGGCATTTTCTTGCTTGTAAGTGGAAAATCAAGCTATTAACAGAGGTCTGGGGTTTTGGACCCGGGATATAGTTCTTTTCATATTGTGCTATTCTGCCACCTAACGGTGACTTTTCGTGCTCTGTGAAAGGCCTGCCTGTTTGTGGATGCTCTTCAATTAAAAATTCTTCCTTGACCCTAATGGAAAATTCAACATCAATCATTCTATCAAAGGTCATTAATGTGAACATGTATAAAAATAAGAACATACACCTTTCATTCATGTTAACAACACATCAAGGAAAGCACATGGGTCATTTATGTTTTTCCCTGCCAGGCAATGAATGGTCGTTTAGATACAAAAGTCAAAACAAAAGTTTACTGTTAAACTATTTGTAAATTAGTTCAATATAAAACTGGTTTCTACTCTGTTGTTGTTCTTTACCAAAAATGTTTAGGAACTTGGAGGAGACAGTCTTCCTGAAACTAGAGATTAACACATTTTAGTTTCACCCCGTCTGAGGAGTCTTCACTGACTGGACTGAGCTTAAATAAACACCAAGGTTCTAGTCCCAACATGAGGTAAAAAGACCACAGACAGCTTCGGGCTGCCACAGAAGCCTAAGAAATCTAAAGCAGACAGCAGGACTGTGGGGAGCGGATGGCAAAAGGAAATCTGTACTCAAGAAGTGCATGTGCCCAAGCATTTTAACCTTCGCAGCCAGAACCAAAAGGCAAGTTCAAAATAGTTTCCAGACTACAAAAGTCTCAAAAAACTGAATTCTTAGACTCTCTGGGAGATAACTGTGAGGAGCGTGTTAAGTTGCTTGTTAGAACCAAGCATGGGTGTGTCGATAGAACACTGTACTGTCTGAGAGAGAGCGATTCATCCAAAGATCATTTTCCTAAAAATGGTAGCTCACAGAAATGTGAGCAGCAAGGAGTGAGAGGTTTTCAAGCCCCTTCAACAGAGTCCATTATGATTTCAGTTTGCCATTTCTTCTTGAGACTCCTAAGAGCCTTTGCCCTTCAGCTGCAACTGAGTAGCCGTCTATTATTTCACTTAAACACACACCAAAAACGATGATGTAGATTAATCAAAGTAGAAGAAGCACACATGCTTTGGAAACAAAATCTCAGTGCTTTAAATGCCGTGCCCACTGGCCAAAAGGAGCTCTGTTGCCAAGGAGATGGTTACCAGGCATAGATGCCTCTAGAGCAGCTGCATTTCTGGAAGGGTGGTCCTTGACAGCTTACTGATACCCTTTGGACTGATGTCATGAAAGAAGGCTTTTCAAATATTTCATTTTTCCTGTGTGTCTTGGCAAGAAGGGACTGTGTTACATGACTGATTTTCAAAGGCAAGATTAAGGAAGGAGAAAAAGAAGCACTGGGGAACTGGAGAATGTGATCAAGTGTGCTGAAAATGGAATATGAAGAGAGGCAGAGGTGTGGTCAGTGGCAGAAGCCACTTAGACTCAACTCTGCGCTGGTCCAAGGCAAACACACCGAGTACAGGGGAGCCATTGTGGTATGATTTTGCAGTATGAGTTTTGAGAAACATGTTTTCTGGAGGGATGATTGCGTACCAAGCCTTCTGCAGGTGTCTCACACACTCCATCATCTTCATGTCCATCCTCACCCTCAGCACTCATTCATCCAGTGAGCTCTGTAGTGACTTAGGCAGTGACACTTGTCATCAGAATGATGAGTTCAATGCAAAGGCTAAATGTCTTCTTTGCAGAGATGGGGCAGGATGTGCATGTGAGAAATCTTCACATTTTTGGCAACTTCCAAATTTGGTCTTCCAGGGTCTCTCTTAGAAAGTCACTAGAAATTCTCTCATGATTTGTGGAAAAAATTTGCCAGCACTCGCTCCACCTGAAGAAATATTTTTGGATGAAGTGTATATTCACAGATGTAACTGCAGACACAGGACTTGCCTTTAGTGATACTGAGAATTGCCATAACAAATGGAAGTAGCTGCTAGAAAATAAAAAATAATAAAAAGATAGGGATTAATGGATATTTTCACCAAATCCAGTAGTTAGTAATATCATCTAGAGCTCCTACGGTTCTTCACCCTTAGCTGGGTTGAGGTGGGGGTGGAGTCCTCCAGGCCCAGGGTGTGATGGGTTTTGCACGTGTTGTCAGGCTACAGCTGTGGCAGCTGACATGTGTGCACCAGGCCACATGGCCCCATTAGGAAAAGGTGAGGTCGCGAATTACTATCACAGCCTGGAAATGGCATATCTCATTCATCCAGTGAGCTATTTACATCCAGATTGAGTGTGAGGACCTGTAAGTCATCCAAACATGTCTATTTCTTTATCTTTGAGGACTGGTGAAAGGGGTGTGTGTGTGTGTGTGTGTGTGTGTGTGTGTGTTTGTGTGTGTCACATAAAAAGGTGGGAGAGAGGGCCAGGGAAGACTGATGTTTCAAGGGCTCATGAGCAGATCTGACTTCTGGTAGAGATGATTCCTTCTCAGTGGAGGTCCTACCACACAGGAGGGCTGAGAAGGCAGGTGTGCTTTCTGATGTAAAAACTTGCCAGTCATTACAAACCCTAGGTGAGGCCTGAGGGCATGAAAATAAATGCATTCCAATGGGGGGGGACTTCCCTGTCTGTAACGTGTCCATTCTTCTGCTAGAAGAGGGTCCCAAGAAGGGAGGGCTGAGACTGTTGGTGAGCAATAAATCACCTTTCTACTTTGATCCAAATCTCACCAAAATTGGACCAGGTATTTACTGACCACCCTGCCTCACTGGCAATTATCCAGTGACAGGTCTGACTTCATAAAGCCTCCACCTGAGGGGAAAAGTTAACAGCCTGAGTGTGAATACTTCCTGCTCCATTTAGGTATCTTAGCAGCAAACCGCCCTGTCTTCAGTCCCATTGAAATAAAAACATCCAACAAGTAGAGATCGTTTTCCCAGCTGATTGACGCTCTTCCATTTATTTTATAATGTATCTTTCCCTCAGCAAGGGATTGTTCTCCAGAATGCCAGGAAGGAAATATTTCTTCAATCATGTGCTGTGATTGGCTGAGGAGGCCTAGTTAGTTAGTACAGTCAGGTGGGAAGATGGAGGTGGGGTGGGTCCAGAGATTTGTCACTGTTCCAGCTGGGGAGAAAGAGGTGATTTGCAACACCAGCCTGACTGCTATTCACATCTTTTGGCCATAATCAAACTCTGTCTCTGTCTCTGTGTCTCCGCCCCTTGGGTGTGTGTGCATGTATGTGCGTGTGTGTGTATGTGTGTATGTGTTTATCTGTCTGTCTCTGTGTCGGCCTCCCTGTGTTTGTGTGTGTCTATGTGTGTGTTTGTGCCTATGTGTATATGTGTCTATCTGTCTTTGTATCTGTCTCTGTGTTCCTCCCCATGTGTGTTTGTGTGTCTATGTGTATCTGTCTAGCTGTCTCTGTGTACCCCCGGGTGTGTGTGTGTGTGTGTGTGTCTGTCCCTCTGTATACTCTCTCTATACGTATATGTATATTTGTGTGTCCGTCTCTGTATCTGTCTCTCTCTTTATACACATACATACACACCTCTTCAGATCTATCACTGACAGAAGAGTTATTAAACAAAATCTCAGCCAAGGGAATTAATAATCTCAAAAATTCATTTCTTTGTCAAATCTTGTGGCTTGAAGGAAAAGCACTTTGTGCTTGCAGAGGACCACAGTACATTAATCACCTGAGGGGAAGGGAGGGTTTTCCGCTTTTAGTATTTGTCAAATGAAGGGAGAGAGGAGAGAGAGAGAAAGAGAAAACTAGAGAAAGAAAAAGAGAGGGAAAGAGATTGGACTTGCTCTCATGAAGTGTATGTAACTCTAAGAGGCTAGACCTGCTTTCAGAAATGTTCCTGGTGGCAGAGGTTTGCAGGAGAGAGGGTGTGAGTCTGGAGTGAGAGCTGGCATGACCAGGCACAGACTGAGAAGGAGGGACCCAAGTGTCATCAGTGTATCTCCACTCTGAGAATCCAGTAACTATTATGCCTTTGCAATCAGTCAGAGAGAGATCAAGGGGGATCAAGGCGGACAGACGCCACAGCCTGTCCTGGGTGGCATCGCTACATCACAGGGCAGACCACTTTTAAAGCACACGTCTGAGCTGTACTCAGTTGGGCGGTAGCTGTTATGTCCCAGCAGGCAATCATACGTGAAAGATATGAGGTTGGGGCAGGAAATAACCTCTCTTTGTTGCTCTTGACCCTTATTCCCTGGGACACTTGTCACTT
Source organism: Ellobius talpinus (assembly GCA_001685095.1). Lineage (NCBI taxonomy): Eukaryota > Metazoa > Chordata > Mammalia > Rodentia > Cricetidae > Ellobius > Ellobius talpinus. Next base: position 32,197 of record LOJH01000451.1, on the reverse strand, counting down.
GTCAGTCTTGTTATCCAGGAGGAGACAGAAGTCAAGAGGCTCATGGGAAAACGAAAATCAGCTCATCTTGGTAAGGCAGCCATGGTTATTAGCATCACAAACTTAACTGTCAGTTTGCTTAAAGCAGTGGTCAGCAGTACGACAAAGGCTGTCTTCATTGAGTGTCAACACAGCCTGTTCTGAAAGTGTGATTATTGTGGGAAGAGAGCACCCTCCTCAAGTTTTCTTCAAAGTAGCCAGGTTACAATTACAAATCACAGCTACTGGCTCATTGTTCTTCCCATTGCCATCATGTCTCCCTCTCCTGACTGCCACTTCCATTCCCTTTCCCCTGCCTATGACCGTCTCCCAGACAAACTGCCTTCCTTCAAAACGCTTACCTTGGACACCACTTTCAGGACAAAGTGAATCCAGACAGCAGTTGTGGAGCATATGCAAGGACACACACACACACACACACACACACACACACACGGAACCTCAGCTAAGAAAATGCCTCCACTAGATCATCTGTTGAAAAGTCTGTGGGGGCATTTTCGTGGTTGATAGTTGATAAAGGAGGTTCTAGCACTCCTCCACCTCAGCTGAGGTTCCTCGTCCCATTTGGCTCTAGCTTGTGTCAAGTTGACAGAAATTTAACCAGCCTAGCTAGTTTGTGCAAAATTTCTGCACCCCCTATAAACCTCTCTGCCAACGTGATAATCCAAATCAGACTAAATCAAACCGAATTAGAAAAATCCCAGGTTTAATGGATACCAATACTCCCAGATGGCTTTCCAGCCCCCCAGAGAGGAGCTGGGGAAGGAAGACCAGAAAACCACGTTTGTTCTCTGTACAGTTTAAATACCTTGTGGGAGTGATCTTGAGCATATCTGGGGAGGGGTCATCGTTGGGGAGGCTTTCTCAGGGATGCTGTCTGGACTGAGGTAACTCCCAGGGGAGGGAGCTTGGGATGGAACTTCCACCCAAACATTCCAGACTCTTGGGATATATGGATGCCAGGGGTTGGGGTGACGCTTCTACCTGAACAGTTTGTTTGCTGGTCAAAGCTCAACCTTATCATGTGCAGGTTAGATGTTTTCAGCGGACACACTTGATCTTGTTTCATCTCTGATGCTTACCCTTCTAAACGGGATGGGACATTGTGAGTAATAATGAAGTAAAAACCAGAACACTTGCAGGAATGAAACTGGCATACAATAAGCTGTCTATAAAGGCTGATATTGACAACTGATCCTGTATTTTGTTCAGCTTAGATCCAACCACCTTACTAAATGTTGTTTTTGACTATAAGAACTTAGAAGTTGACTTGAACTTTCTGGGCAATGATTTCTTAGAAAATAGTGTGAGAATTCCAATATTTATTTATAATTTCTTTGTCTTGTTTTTCTGATGTGATGTCTCACAGTGTGAAACTGCAGCAGTTTTGGCAGGTCACCTCGACTCTGCCTTCCACAGAGATGCTTCCACCGCATTACTATTAAATGAGGATACTTGCTATGGATCTAGAAGAGATTATTCCTATTGCTTCTATTCTTAGACTGCTTAAAAGGTTTTATTTTATATAGTTGAGGGAAGTTGTTCGTATTCAATAATTGAAACTGAAACAGACTCCTTTGTCAAGAAGAAAGAGTATACTGACTAGCCACAGACTCTCTGAACAAAGATTACTGTAGATATTAGGGTCAGCCATTGCTGCTTTGGGGTTATGTCTTTTGTATAACCAGTAACTGGTTGGCATCAAAACTAAAATTATGTTGTGGGAGGTGGCGAGTCTTTTTGTTTGTATGGAATTGCCACTGGAGTGACTGACTCAACAATGGGTTAGTTGACCCTCAAAAAGCCCATCATTGATTGTTTGCCGTGTAGCATACCTCAATGAAGTCAATGGTGATGGATAATTTAGATTATAGTGATTCGCCATTGACTGGCCAAACAGCAGATAAGATGTGATGTCTGGAAAACAAAAACAAAAACAAGTAGGTGTCATAGGGAACAGTTGCTATGCAGCACACCAATAAGATGATATACATGGAGAAATGCCTGATGCTAGGAAGTGAATTAAAAACCATAAAAAATCTATCGAAACTAATGTCAGAAACAAAAGGACATGATAAAAATCAGGACAGGGTTGTCCTGGTTATCCTAGAAAATTACTATTTTATGATATACAATCAATATTAATGGAACATAGCACGGATGAAAAGTGGGACTATTTATACATCTAACTAGATGACCAAATTGAGGACATTTTAGCAGGAAGAAGACTATTGGACAGTTTTTTGTTACTAAAATTTTGATCAGGGGAAACTATTGAGAGAAAGGGAGAATTCAAGTTCTAGATATTGGGATCTGTGTCAGACTGCCCATGTCTCAGATCATAAGATACATACTTGCAATAACAGAGAGCAATGCATGCAGACAGATAAAGAACTGCCAAGGGAAGAGCTACTTAAGTGGGAAAATAAAGAATTCAGGGATACTTAAGGATGGTGATGTACCTACTGACTAGAAGTGAGTTGTGCCTAGGGCTAAAGGAGCAAAGAAAGGCACAGTGGAGCATCAATCAAGTAAGTGGGAAAAAGGAGGAGGGATGCCCTGGTGTGTGCTTGGTCACAGAAGAGCACAGTTATTCCCGGGGTAAGCAAAAAAATGTAAAGCTCAGAAGAGAAGGAAAGACAACTGACCTCTGTTCTCAATGCTGCCCTTCTGTCTAGACTTCCCTTGGCAGGCTCCATTGGCAAGACAGCTCAGGTGGTAGAGTCTACAAGAGGGTCAGTGCACTGGGCAGGAAAGATGAAGACTCTTGGGAAATGAATGGGGTTGGCTGTGAGGGAAAACAACTGCCATATTCCCCGTGTCGGGGAAGACAATCTAACAACAAATCCGTGGTGTTTCTGAAGCTCTTTGGGGATTTATGCACGTGTTGTAGATGCCTACCCATGAAAGCTGTGTTTCTTGTTTGGTGTGTACCTTACATAGCGCTATGGGCAGCACCTCTTCCTGGAGCTGCTGACGTGGAGGAATGGCAGGAAGTCAGAGCTGTAACAGAGGCTCCATGTTTTTATCAATGTATCAAATTATGATGCTCAGAGGAGGCAGGGGAGCCTGTGAACTGTGGTGCTTTGTGGTCTTGATGCAATATCAAGACACACTTGCATCAAGACAGAGACCCACTGCTCCTGTGAACCCAAAGGAGCCTCATTAAGAGACAGTAAGGGTGGGAGTTTGCCTCGTGTGCGTGACCAGCTGGAGTCTGTGCCTCTGTCCAGATGCGGGGTTTTGTGAGTTAATGGTGTGTGACACAGAAAAGGAGCTGTGAAGGGAGCAAATCTCTCTCTAAAGTGAACATTTTATAGAAATCCCATTTTCTCTGGGGCTCAAAGCCAGACCGATTTAGTGGATTAAGCTCTGAGGTTTCAGTACTGGGACGGATTTCAGGTCAACACCGGCTGACAAATCTGAGTGGAGGTGAGGAGAGACTCACGAAATTCACAGGTGATTTCTGGAATATTCTCTCAAGATGCCTGAGGGTGTGTCACAGAAGTGTGTTGAATTAACTTGGGAGGTGGTGATGAGCAGAGTGGGTACCGTGCTGTCGGGATAGAGCTGACATCGAATACCATTGCTGTTGGACTTTAACCTGGGGCACTTGTCCGGTGCCAACTCAGAGGAGAACAGCTGTATTTGATTTATGCCCGTCGAATGCATTTTTTGTCAGTTCCAGACAAACTTTCATAATTATTTCTGTCACCTCAGGATGATTTTTCCCCCCTCCAAGTCACTTCACACAAATCAAGAAGCAGGTGCCTCTTGCCTCAGATGCCTTGGCTTTGAGCATCCACAGCCTCCAACACAACCAGCTGCTATGGTCCATATGCATTTTCACCCAGGGGGAGAACATGTGATGGGTGATGCCCAGGGTGCCTCACAATCAGTGGGCTTCAAGTGACGACTGCAGAACAAGCTTGGCATAATTAACACGGCATTCTGTCACGGATGAACACGTGCCTCCCGTCCCTCTCTCACTTCTCAGCTGAGCGGCCATTTCTGGGTCTGATGATGGAAAAATAGAACGAGGAGCTACCGTAACCTTACTCTTAGTTCAAAGGAGCAGTTGCGTTGTCTCTAACAATGCTCTCATTTTCTGTTCGGGCTCTACAACACGCCTAACCTCCTAGCAGACATTGACATTAAAGGAGCGAGTCCTGATAGGTTTATTCTGAGGCAGTCAGAAACAGCATCAGCACTCTGGAGGCTTTTAAAGTTGATATTTTTTTTTATAAGCGTCGTGGTTAAGACACCGGGCCATTTTTATATGCCTCCTCCTCTGGAGCCCAGCAGCTCTGTGGATGTGGGGAGCACAGTATCCCCCTGGCGGGATATCTGAGTGCCGTCTGTCCTCCAGGCTGTACTGCACCTGTCTTGTGCCTGAGCCTGAATAAAATGCCTCACACTCCAACCTATGAGCAGCCTGAGCTGCTGAGAATTGCTTGCCGTCCTTTTAGTGCTTGGGGAAAAAGCAAGGTGGTTTTCCTCCAAGGTCTTGATTGCTACCTTTTGTTTTGTTTTTGTTTTCTTTAAGTTTTGTTCTTCTCTTAATATTCACATTATTTTTTTTTGATAATTTCATAAAATGTATTTTGACTATATCTCCCCTAAAACTTCTTATATATACTCTCTATACCCTCAACTCACTACCAGTTTTGAGTTTTCTTACATCCGCCTACCCCTGCCCCTTTGTCAAGGTTGTGTCGCCCAAATACACTTGGGAATGTGGCCTGCTCTGCAGTGTTGTGACCCTACCAGAGTCACATCATTAAAGAAAACTGTCCTCCCCTCTTTCAGAAGCTATCAAATGTCAATCATTACTCAGCTAATGGTATAATTCCATGGAACTTACCCCCATGTTGGGATTTTATCTGGTTTAGCTTGTACATGCTGGATCTCTAGCCTTTAGATGCTATGATTATTCCCACAATGAAATGCTTATTTATTCCATTGGCGGATGTTTATTGAGTGCTGGGCTGGAGCTGATGTAAGACAACCAACTGGAAGGCTTCTACATTAGTCCTAAGAAGAGATAACGGCAGTTTAGGTTAAGAAGAGATAACAGCAGCTTAGGCTAAGAAGAGATAACAACAGCTTAGGCTAAGAAGAGAGTAAACACAAGACAGGGAAGAGAGCATCCATTTAAGAGGAATCCTGGCAAGTCAGGTAGTGGTGGTGCAGGCCTTTAATCCCAGTACTTGGGAGACAGAGGCAGGTGGATCTCCGTGTATGAGGCCAGCCTGGTCTACAGAGTTCCAGGACTTCCAGGACTACACAGAGAAACCCTGTGTTGAGAAAACCAAAAACTAAACAAACACACAAACAAATGCTGGCAGCAGAACTGACAAGATGAGCTCTATGCCAGGTTCTGGGCTTGGCCCTCAGGCTAATAGTGATAAATAATACCAAAGAGATTCCCACTTTTTCTCTCATGGGAGTTATACTGCAATAGAGAAAATACAGTAAACAGTGGCACACATTTAAAAACACAGATTTTTTTTTGGTAGCTCAAAAAGAGAATAATGGCATAGCTCAGAAGGATTAGAGGAAGAGATTGAGTACTTTATTGGGTGGTCTCCTATTGGATAGCATCCCACGTGGATGAGACTTGGAGGGTGGAATGAACTAGACAGGCAAGATGTTGGTAAGCACGTTCCAGATAGATGGAAGAACCAGCATGCTGGTCTCAAGGCAAAATGAGGTTGATACATCTCAGGAACTGTCAGGCAGCCTGAGGCTGTCAATAGAGAGGGAAGCATTGCTACAATCATGTACAGCTGGATATGGTGCTAGATTTTATCTTAAATAAAATTAGGAACCAGTGAAGAACTTGGTATATGCTATGAGATATTATTTTCACTTCATTTTATTTCTGATCATTCTGTTAAAAATATCCTGGAGGTGGGCTCCTATTGAGTCATAAAGGATGAATGTGAAGTATTTGTTGAAGTCCTAGAGAATGGCTTGGATAGAGGGGGTAGCAGTGAAGGCAGGAAAGACAGACTATATGCCTGATATTTTCTGGGGAAGCTTGTTCTTTCTTGGATTTAGGTTAGACAGGTCAAGTTCAGGAGGAATGGGCTTGTTTTTTGCTGCAAAAAGACACCATGACCAGACCAACTTATGAAGAAAGCATTTCACTGGTATCTTCCAGATGCAGAGAGTGAGTCCATAACCATCATGACAAGGACCATGGCAGCAGACATAGCACCGAAGTAGTAGCTGAGAGCTCATATTACATCTATAATCACAAGGCAGAGAGAGAAAGAGAGCTAACTGGAATGATGTGGACTTTTTACACCTCAACGGCCACTCCCAGTGATACATTTCCTCCACAAAGGCTGTACTTCCTAGTCCTTCTCAAAGAGTTTCACCACCTGGGGACTAATCATTCAAATAATGAGGCTATGGTGACCATTCTCATTCAAACCATCAGCAGGAGAAAGCAGGAAATGTTTCTGTTTTCAATAATTGGATGGCGAGTAAGAACATTTAATGAAATGAAGACTGAGGCAGATCAGAAGTTGCAATATCCCTTTCCTTCCATTCTGCTTGCTCTGTCCCCCAACATCACATTGCTTATGCAGTGATGGGGCATACAGAATACCACTAGAGTGGAAAGATATGTCTCTCCCTCCAGCTCATGAATCTCAACTAATTCATCATCGTTCAGTTTTCTCATTGCTGCTTTGGACTCTGACAGACAAACCAAGCTTTAAATTGCATGTGCCATGCATGGGGCTAAGGTGTCTTCTCACCACCTTAGTCAGTACCATCTCTCAAGTACCTAATGCAGAGGAAGGGACATCAGTCCTTAGGGCTTAATATAATGTTGGTAGTAACAATGGCACTTGGGTGGTAAATCCTTGGTCTTCAAAGTAATAATAACCATTAGCTCCACTGCCTACGTACTAGAAGAATCATTGAAATACAGAACTAGAAAGTTGGATAGATTTTATTGTTTTATGCACCTAAGACTGTACCCATTTACTGCAGGTTACTGTTTAGACACAGTTATCAAATAATAATTTCACTAGTTGATTTTCTTAAAATAATGTTTATAAGGCTTTTCGAATGTAGAGTGTGCTTCAAAAAGTGCCATGCAGATGCAAGATGTCAGCTAATTGAACAGAGGGTAAAGGAACTCTCCTCCTCTGGTAGGCATGGCTCCAAATTCTGGGAGCCTTTTAGACTTTGGATCCTTATACTTTGACAGCCCAGGGTTACACTGTGGACATACTGCATTGTGTATGTTTGTTTTGATGCTGGTCTCTGTTAAAGAGATATTTTTATATAGATAATAGGGGCCACAGCTCAGGTATCTGATTGACTCAGAAGAGGCACTGACTCTAAGTCATCAATTAATCCATGGGTTGGCCAGCAACCTGAGAGGCCTATGTCAAGCCAAGTTGAGCATCTCTATAGCTATTGAATTTTTCTTTGGGATTTTTGGAAAGTCCTTAGCAGACTGAACTGCAGTTGTGTATAGAGACGAGCCATGATGTCAAGTCAGGACCACTCGAGGCCCTAACTGTGGGCTAGTGAAGGGCATGCCTAAGAGCAGTGTGGTAAGGAAAGCCCTCCACAGTCATGTTTTGACATGACCCTCATTCCCGTGGCCTGCTAACTGCCACCTCCAACAAGATCTGTCCTTGTCATCCTCATCTTTGCAGAAGTCAGTGTTTTCATGTTTTCCTTTGGAGCTCTCCTCTCTTACTCTTCAGATTCTCTCGCAATTCTTTGCTCCTCCCTTCTTCTTCCAGTTTTTATTTCTTTGAGGATCTCTACCATTTCCACACAAGTCAGCTTATGAAGATTACACAAGATATAGTCTTAGGATGAATTAAGATTCACATTGATTTTCTGGCCATGAACTTCATTTTCTAATGTAACAGCACAGGCTTGAACTTATGGCATGACCTCTGTCTTGTCTTTTTCACTGCCATGCCACAGGTCTTGAATGCCTTTTTCCCCTTCCTTTCTCAGTGATGGCCACCCCACTTCTCTTACACTTGTTATATTTTCACTCTTATAAATCTATCTTAGGTGTGTGAATGTTTTATAGATGGATCCCTTGGGACTAGGCTCCACAACTCTGAATTTTGATTGGCTGTGTTTTTCTATAGCGGCCTCTGTTTCAAAGAGAAGTTTCCTTGAAGAGGGATAAGAATTTCCTTGAAGAGGGATAAGAACTACACTTATCTGTGGGTATAAGGACAAATGTTTATAGATTGTTGTTAGATATGCTGGTTTAGTAAGTTAGTGACTGTAGATTCTCCTTCAATAACCATGGTTTCACTAGCACTGATTAGTTACTGAAATTTCCATTACCAGGCGTGGGCTTTTAAGTTCAGAGAGCTGCTGATTACTGTGCATCTGTCACCACTGCATCGGTAGTGTTATTATGCCATGCCAGTTGGTGATGTGGTTCACAGGCATCAAAGTTGGGGGAGACTGCCGGTTGCCTCTTTCTTGCGGGAGCTTGCATAGTGCCTTCTAGTAGCATAAAAGCCAGTCTTGAGGGAGTGAGCATTCAGGTCAAGGGACCCTGATACATCTACAAAACTTTCCCACACTTAAGGCTCAGGTAACAGCCCAGAAGAGGAAACATAAAGATGGCAGGAGACGGGAGAAAACCAGCTGTGAGATTGTATCTCCTGGTAACATCAGAAGCTACACCCATAAAGTTTCATCAACATGGCTACTCAAACATGAGCTGAATGAAGAGGACACTAACAAACAAGCCAGACTGCCGGGAGAAAAGCTCATGAGGCCTCAGCTCCACACAAACAACTACAACCGAGCGAAACAGGGAGCGGGAGAGTGACCCTCCCCAGGGAAGAGGACATCAATGGAATGTCCAGTGCCAAATGGTCAGCCCTGGAAACATGCATACAAGTGACATTATATGGACTCAACAAGTTATACTTGGGGATCTATATGCAAGTACATATATAAATTCAATAACAATTGATTAAAAAAAAAGGCCCTGAATTTGAAGGAGATTGAGGAGGACTGTATGAGAGGGGTTAGAGGGAGGAAAGGGAAAGGAGAAGTGTTGTCATTGACATTACAATCTCAAAAACAAACAAACAGAAACACCCAATCTAAATCCTGGAAAAAGAACAACAGAAAAACAAACTTAGATTTTAAATATATGACAAAATGTCAATGTATTAAAATTAGGTGATAGCTATAAAGACTTCATATTACTATTCTCTCTGGTTTTTCTGTGTTTGAACACTGTGTTTCTGTTTTCATTTTGTTTTATTTGGTTTGAGACAGGGTCACACTGTGTGGCGCTGGTTGTCCTGGAACTCACTCTGTAGACCAGGCTGGCCTCAAACTCACAGAAGATCCACCTGCTTCTGCCTCCTGAGTTCTAGGATCAAAGGTATGCACCACCATTGCCTGGCATGTTTGAACATTTTATAACAAAAGTAACATTAGAAATTAAAATTGAGGAAAAAATCTATCTTAAATGATTTCTTTGGGTTGTATTATAGCTCATTGACTAATCCTTTCTATCATATGGCCATTTCCTTAAGAAAAGAAATTACTTAAATAGCTTCATATTCAGTTCCTATTACACACAACTATGCGTGGGACAAATTTATTCCACAGAGGAGGGACTAAGAACTTGTTGATTTCTAAGAAGAGACTCCTAAGTCCCTGTTTCACGTTATAGCATTTACATCTAACTGCATTCATTTCAAGGTGGTAAACTGCTTCTACCTCAGCTAAATGTGTAGCCTTGCATTTGGTGCATTCTAGAAGCCTGCTCTGCTAGCACCTACATGCAATCCTCAATCCACTGTTTAAAACTTTAATGTGGTGAGCAGGCTTATTCAAGCAGGGAAACTGTTGATTGTAGTGAAGGAAAACTGATCTTGTGGGGTTGTGCTATCTTGGGCATGTCAGATGGCTAAGAAATAAATAGGCTTAACAGGGGAAAGAACATATCCTTGGCTAAGAGCAAAGAAGTTTGGCAATGGAGGGAAAAATAACATGAAGGAGTAGGGAGGGGGCAGGAGACAGATGTTCTTTACAAAGTAGCTTGATCAGGATGAGGCCATTAGTATAACACGGAGCCCAGGCTGACACTTACCCTTTCTTCAGAGGCTTTAATTGGGCCTGTGAGCATTCTCAGAAATGATAACATGTCAACACTCATGAAAACAGAACAATTTATTCTGGAAACTTCTACATCAGATACTTCTTTAGGGCTGTTCTTTCCATGGTTCACAGAGAGTAGAAAGAACTGTGTTCCCGGTGGAAGGGATGATCGTACTTCTGTATGTCACTGCTGAATATTCCCAGAATTACCCCAAAGGAATAGTGTTGGCCTAGATATTATTTCAAGCCATTCATAATGTAAATATTTAGTGATTCTTCTATTTCAGTAGTAAAGTTAATTTATGGAGCCTGATCTGAGTCAGACTTCCCATGGAGGAGACACACATTTCCCCACCAGAGCTGTTCCGTTCTCTGTGTTCTCAAGCCATCTCCAGGCTTGCCCAGAGCAGCTGCTGCTCAGTTGTTCTCGAGGTGCCCAGGAACCACCAGGAACCATCAGGAAAGAAAAAAATTGGGGGCTGGAGAGGTGGTTGCATGCCCCTCCCCTACCTCAACCATGATGACTTCACATTTGTCTGTTTAATATACATTTTTACTGTGGCTTTCAAAAGAAAAATGAGAAAAGATAAATCTGGGAGCCTGTGTACACTGAAAGCATAGATCTAGTGACTTGAGTAACCTGTGCTGTCTTGCTTCTGCAGCAAGCCCTCTAGAGAAAGAAAAGACAGAGCTGGGGAAGACAGAGCCTTGAAAATGTGACCTAGAGACTTGATTTTTGAGCTAACCCAGGTCCCACCAATAAATACAAATTTCCTACAGTTTTTTTGTTTTGTTTCTGTTTGTTTGTTTTGGAGTCTTCTATTATAGACAGATCCTTTGCCACCAGGGTATTCAGAAGCCAGGGAAAGTTTGGAGTGTTTATCACCAAATATTTTATTTTAGACATATGGTCACTGCAGGCATCTGTCAAGAAGAAGAAGAAAGAAGAAGAAGAAGAAGAAGAGGAGGAGGAGGAGGAGGAGGAATGGAGATTTTTGCCTGTTTTATTTATGAAGCACTTAGGAAAGAACAGGAAGAATGCATAGCTGGATAGTAAGCACATACTGGAATATGAGACTAATAAAAAGGGAAATGTTATGGAAACGAATACAAATTCTATCTCATTAAACGTTTTACAATTCTCAAGATACTTGCCATGTATTATTGCACTTAAACACACAAACTTCTTATGCTCCATAACTGGAAAAAGAAAAGGGTAAATCTTTCATTTCCAGTTCCCTCTGTCATGTCCACCTAAAGCAACCTCTGCTGAGTTACCCATACCATTTAGTTCCTCTCTCTCTTGCCTCCAGATTACCGAAAGCTTTTGGAGAATCATGCACTCTGGGTCTAGGAAACACTTCAATTTGGCCATTGTCTCTTTTCAGTGATCCTTCTTATCCTTCTATTCCATGTTCCAAGATTGCCTTTCTCCATCCAATCTGTACCTTTTTCTTTACCTTTTATAGGTGGGAGAATATAGCTTGAAGGAGATAAATGTCCCTGGTCTAATCCATAGTATCTCCTAACATTAACTCATTTGGATAGAGTATAATTAAAGCAAGGATCTTCAGATACAGTTATCGTGGACTCTCTGGTTGAGCTCCAAAGCTAATGAAAAGTGAGAGGAAGGAAAATTTGAGAAGCACAGAGGAGAGAATGTGTGAAGACAAAGTCAGGGTGTGAAATATGAAGGACAGGAGCAAGAGTTGTCAATGACACAAGAAACTGGAGGAGGTAAGGCCTTTGGCCCTTGAGTCAAAATTCCTTTAAAGCACTATGGCAATTAAATTTATGTCCTCCAAAAATGGGAGATTAAAATTATGTGTCTTATTAGGCAGAATAAACAGAGAGGCAATGGATAGTTCTGGGAGGGCAGTTTGGTGAATACAGAATGCCCGTGTTTATTTCTCTTGATCTTTAAATACCACAATTCAGAAAAGGGAAAGAAAGCAAAAGACTTTTTTTTAAAAAAAAAATCGGGATATAAAAAACAAACAAAGTGATTACCATCTTAATACCCAAACACCAAGTAACCACACCCTAGGCCAACACATCTTTGTTAGTAGCCACATCTTAAGTTAACTCTCTTGTCAATAACCTGGAAAGAACAAGAATAGGTTTAAACTCTCTGACCCTTAGTCAAGGCAGAACAGATCCACTTCTGTGGGCCCTCACGAAGGTTGGATAGACAACAAATTCACTCTATTGCCTATGGGTGGTGTAACAAAAGAGCAACTTTTGTTACCAGAAAAACATTGACCAAGAGATTTGCCCTTCAACCTCCCAATATTCTCCTGTCCCATGTGACCCTCACCTCCTATGTGTCCCATGGCCTCATTGTCTCCATTTTAAAAATGGCATTCTAGCCAAAGCTAAGAGTTTTTTATTTGGTCTTGACATTATTTCTCAAGGGTATTTGCTTGTTGCTTTCAAGTACTGTCAGGTCTTTAGGGTGTCTCATGTTGTACTATCCAAGTCTGCTATTTCTTTGTTTTTTTTTCTCAAGAAGTTATCCACCTCTTTCTTAGTTCTTAGATATCAATATCCCTGAGGCTAGACTATGAACTCCTCTGACTCACTGCTTTGCTTTTATTCTCAGTAACACTTGTTTTTCCTTGTCCAGGTCAGTGTGGTAGATTTTGGTCTAAATCGGTAGTTAAAACTCTTTTTGAAGATGTATAGGACCCAGAAGAGCAGGCGAGTTGCCCGAGGTTGGAAACTGGACAGTATTGCCATGATTCATAGGAAGCCACCCATGATGCACACAAATGGCGTGTTTTATTCTTAGCATTTTACATGTTGCTTATGTCTTTTTCTATAGCTGTCCATGTGGCCGGATCATAGAAAGTTGTTATCCTACCTCTTTGGTCACAAAAATATATGAAGTCTTCATTTATAAGCACAATCATTTAATCATAATTATATCACTGTGGCCAAGAAAGTATTTTTAAATCAAATTATGTTAAGCCAATTTTATTATTTGACCATTTTTTTCTATATAAAGCACTTAAACAATTTCCATTTTTTTCCATTTTCATTTCACCAAAATTATTTTCAAAATCAATCCTTTCTCATGAATTTTATGATAAAAATTCAATTTACCTGTCAGGTTTCTTCCACAAACATATCAAATATTTCCTATTATATCTTCTGCTATTATGAGTTTCCTTTTATGACTCCCATTCTCCTGAGTGTAATTGTGCAGGGTCAAATTTTACACATAAAATTCATGTTTAAAATATTTTATTCTTCTGTTACTTTTTAGTGAAGAAAAAAATATTCCATAGGAAATTTTAGGTTAGTCATTGTCTAGTTAATGTCAGTTATTTCAACCAACTTGACTTTATCTGAAACTCACTTTAGAATTTTTAATATTATCAAAGAGATAGATCCTGTACCTATTTTTAGGTAATTTTGTAATAAACTCTATTGTTTACAAGCTTTAACCATTGCCAATTTTGTTTCATGATGTTTTTTCTGTGTTCTATTAATTATAGACAAAAGATTGAAGTTTTTCATTTTGTGAATCCAGGCCCAAATACCAAGGAAAGTCCCTCTATGCACTAAGTTGTGTTCTAGACACTTGGGATATGTCTGTGGAAGCAGATAAGCCTTCTGCTCTGTGTAATTTCCTTCCTGCTGTGGGTGAGAAGACAGAACACAAGCAAACAAATAAATGTGAAAAAATATACTGAAATAAGAACTGTGAAAAAAAATTAGTGCTGTCTGACTGTGACAGCAGAGAGACTGTGTTAGATTATTGGTCCAGAAAGACAGGTGTCATCTGGGAGCTGAGACTGCATAAGTCAGTTACAAGGATAGAAGATGTTTCTTAATTATTGTGTTTGCTAAAATTTTGCTTTTTAAAAATGCTTTTAAGCTCCAAAATCCATTGCTTACACATTGACACTCCACGTACAGACCAGAGAACAAAGCGTACGTAGGTCAGAGTGAGCCGCAGAGTGGAAACAGACCATCTTTCCACATGGTTTTGTTGCTTGGGACCACATTTGGAAACAAAGAAATGTGTAAAAAAAGGTGGTTGTGCCGGGATGATAGGAGAATAAATATTTTTGCTCCTTCAATTAGTTAACGTTTTTGTTACTAGTTTTCCGTAAACCTATGTGCTGTCGGGCCAGCTACATTGCACTGTCCCCAGTGTGGACATGTCCGATTAGCCTGGCGAGATCAATCGTGGAAACAGACTGTCTTTTATTCTTCATCTTCCTCTTTACTAAAAACACTAGAGGTCGATTATTCCTAAAGATTTTATACCATCAAATACAAATGATATATTTAAATATGGATTTTTTTCTGATGAAAAGTATAATTTTAAAGCTTAAAATACTGAGTTCTTCCAAGATTCACAGTGAGACCAAGACTCTGAATACACATAAATCACTGGAGGGCAACTGTGGGCCTTTCTCTTTCAGTGTGACTTGCTGTGCACCGTCCGGTGTTACACACACTCCACAGAATGACATCATGCCAACACTTCTCTCAAATTCAGAGCAGTTTCTGGAGGAAGGGACTTACTTGCTGAATAAGAAAGGAACGAAGTCTGTTGCTCTAAGAGTGAGAAGGCAGCTAACAGCTGCCACACAGACTGAGACTCCACCGCCATCTGTGGTTTAAATGGCAATCACAGCTATGCTTGCACTTTTCCTCAAGGACATTAGCTAAAAAACTCTAGGTCTTGACCTCGGCCTACAGGGGCTTCAGTGGTTTGGCGTGCATCTTCCTTCTGAAGGGGTAAAGGATGTGTCTTATCGGCCTCTCCCCGCCTCCTTCCCATTCTTCAGATGTATAAATTGGCTCTTTTGTGACCTCTGACACTGATCACGTAGCAAAGCAGAGGTTTTGTTTACAGAGACACTTAAAACAAACAGATGAAGCACATACAATATTTTTATCTCTAAAAATCTGGATTCCTTTGCATTAACATGGAATCATTGAAAGTGCTCCAAGGAAAAGCGTATAATATAATGTAGACTGCCAATACTTAAATAGTTTTTTTCCTCATAGATTCACAAAAAATTATGCTTAAAATAAATAAATAAACAAACCCAGTCTCTACTTAGAAGTTTAGATTTATGTGGTGTGGTTATATATAAAACAGTAGGAATAACATTTAAATCATTTTGTCTTTGCATTCTCAGTGAAAAATTGGTCATTTGTGAGTACACACCCCAGCAAAACATCAGCGTTTGGGATGGTAGAATTTTCTATTACTGCTGTTGAAGCATTAGCAAGTCGCTTGCCTAGGAAACTCTGTATTTCCTTTGTGAAACACAATATGCTCATCTGCTTGCCCTTATCTTAGATCCATCGTGTGCCAGCAAACTTTTAGAGCTCAGGATAGGATAAATAAACAAACAAACAAACAAAAATAATACAAAAAATAACGGTGTGATTCTTGTCCTCAGAAATCTACTGTCTCTCAAGAGGGTAGAACACAAGCAAACAACAATATGGTGTCCTCTGTTTAATATCTCCACTGCCCTTGAATCACTCAGCGCCTTAACAACATGTGACAGACACGGTGGCTGTACATAACACATATCTGTCTCACAGTCCTGGAGGTCAATGAAACAGTTCTCTCGGGAGAGTTTGCAGGAAAGTCCAATTCTTTGTCTTGTCTAGCCTACAGAGGCTGCCTACATTCCTTGACTCATACCCTCTTCATCTTCAAAGTCCTGCGCATCAATCTCTGGCTGCATCACCACAGACTGTTTTCAGACGTTCACTCTCTTGTCTTTTTATAAAATCCTTTTTTCAAGTTTTATTTGTGTAGGTCTTGTGCAGGCAACCATGGCCACTGTAAGGTCCTGTGTGAAACAGCCTTGTTGTGGCTAAAAGACGCTGCTTGCAGGAGTCCTCCCCAACACCTGCTGCTTAGTCTTCCTGCCTTCTCTTCTGTGATGATCCTGAGTCTTGAATGGAGAAAGTGTGATATAGATGGACATTAATGCTGAGCAGGGCACAACCACATACTCTTTGACTTTAATCAGCTGTGCCTCTCTGCAATAACTGCCTCCATTGCAAAAATAAGTGTCTCTAGAGTTGGGCTTTACTGATCTACGGCTATAAAGATAAGTATTTATGAGTATAAAGATGAGTATTTAGAAGGCAGCATGGTACTATGTCCATTTAACAAATAATAGGAGTGAGTTCTCCCCCAGGGTTTATGACCTACCCAGTCAAAGATTCTTGGCCCAGTTTTTAGTACCAGGTACAGTGTCCTTTAGTGTGGGACTTAATTAAGTCTAAGCAGAAAGTGGTTACTCCACAGTATTTGTGACACTCTGGTACCCATAGGCAAAACTTACCAGACCAGTTGTTATGAGAGCTTTAGATTACAGTGGTTCCAGTTGAATACTTCAGGATAACTCCCTAGTCCTTAATTTAGGCACATTCATGAAGTCTCCTTTCCTATGTACATATCCACAAGTTCTGGGGTTTCTAGCACTGGCATCCTTGGAGGACCATTTTTCCTACCAGTGTACTTATCATAGTATAAAGAGAAGCAAAAATGTAAAATAAAATGTGAGCTTAGGAGGTGAGAATTAAGGTGGGAGCAACATTGACAAGGGGTTCAATGGCAACACGGTGTTTTGTCTGGTAGGCTTGAAAAGGGGGGATTGTTCTAAAGGACCAGAAGTCCCAAAGTCGTAGGTTACAAAAAGACCAGGTAGAAACTCTATATGAACTGGGTGATGGTAGTACACACCTTTTATCCCAGCACTTGGGAGACAGAGGCAGGTGGATCTCTGTGAGTTCGAGGCCTACAAAACAAGTTCCAGGACAGCCAGAGAAACCCTGTCTCGAAAACACAGCAAACAAACAAACAAAAAACGAACGAAAAGAATAGAAATCAGGATGCCCAAAGAGGTAGGCTGAATTAATCAAAGGGTAATGAAGCCCCAGAAGGTGGCAGGTCATATAGAGCTTGGGTCCCCACCCCCACCCCAGCCCCACCCCCTTTCTTTATGCAAACTTCTGAGGAAGCCATCAACACTTAGATATATGCTTAGGTCCAGATGGCTGGGATCTCTGCCTGTTTTCCATTTCCATAAAATTAATGCAAACTTAATGTGGAAATCAACCAGTTGTTAACTGGCAAAGTACAGTGTTTGATTTTTAACTGAGAAACACAAATATCCTTCCAAAAAAACTTCAGAGGCCTTCTGGGTTGATAGTCTGGAGCAGGAAGAAGGATATAAATAAAGATAATGAGACCTACTCATTTTTAAAATGACAACTCTATAAGCTCAGCAATTTCTTTGTAGAATATGAATTGGCAGGTGTCAGTGGGAAAAACTGACTAGAGAGTGGATGTTTGTTGAATAAAACCCATTAATGCTTATAGAATTCATTGTCCCCGGGAGGAGCTCCTGACAATATGATGTTCACAGAGATGTACTAAATGGGCTTTTTATCCATTATTTCAGTCGCTGGTGGGAAGAGGACCAGATTTGACTTGCTATCGGCAGCCTGAGTACTTCACAAATACTGATTTAACTGATAAGCGGGACACAAGGAACCCTAATTGTGCCACCGCAATGGTGGTACTTCAGTGTGACTGCACGAATGTCCTGCTTGTGATTACTACTCCCCCTTCAGAAAAAGATCAGAGACTTCGCCCTAATCCCTTCCTTGGATTTCTCCCTAGGAAAGTCTCACATCCATATACAGCACTTTGCCTTGAAATTACGGCAATGAAACAGTGGGTAGTTTTACCTTCTTACTCTAGGTCTGTGTTATTGAGAGCCCTTCATGCCTTCTTAGAACAGTCATGTGTACGGCCAAGCTTGCTGCCTAGTTTAAGGATCTCATTATACCTAGCTTTTCCTTAATTCTGTATTTTGTCTTTTGGAGAGAATGGCATAAACTGCATGGGGATTTGGACAATAGACCTAAACTAGAAGTTCCAAAAAAAAATATTCTCCATCACCAGATTTCTGTAAATTTGGAAATTCCATCTTCTTTTTCTAGCAGCCTGGAGGGAGACCACTTGTCAACAGCTCTGTGAGAACACTACTGTTGCAAAGACATAAGAATGATAAAGCAGGCTGAATCCCGATGGGGAATCTCTCCACTAGTCTTCAGGGTGGAGGCTGACCGGTAGATTAGTTACAAGTGAGTACTAATGTTTGCAAATGTCCATGCAAAGAGAAATAACCCAGGAACACGTGGAACTGGTAACCAGGAATCCTGTGACTTGAACAGGCTTCGTGCCTAGCAGTAAAAGTGATTGAGCTAAGGACAAATCCCAAAGTAGATGTTGAAGAGAAAGACTAGAACATTTCATAATGGCAAGACAAGGAGCAGAAGAAACCAGGGAGAAGAGAAGTGTGGTGTCAGACGGTGAGAGGCATGAATTCCTTTTCTAAGCCTTAGAATGGGAATTGCACCCAAGAACTCAGACCAGGCAGGACCAGAGTTTGCTTCCTCTCTATTCAAGAGGAAGAGGAATTGCAACAGGGACTCTCTATGTTGAGAGCATCTGGAAAGTATTAACTCTGAGTAATATTTATGCTACCATTAATAGTAATAATGGGAGTAATTTGGACTGGATTGTGCAGCTGGGCAGAGAGGGTTCAAAGCCGACTCGCTCTAACAAGCAATCTGCTAGTCGGCTTCATCCCTCTGGAATTCAGCTTCACTGAGAACAATACCATGCCACAATTTGTTGGTGAGGATGCAGTGAAACAATTTCAGTGAAGGGTTTGACCCCTGGCTGTGCCCAGTGAATGCCGACTTCCTTTGAGGCACAAAGCTTTGCCACTTTCTAGGTACAAAACTGAAGTGGGTGTCTGTCCTCATTGTCTCCCATTCTTGGTTCTTTCGTGCCTTTTCTGAAATTTCCTATCTCTAATTTTTATGGTATGATGGAATAATATGGAATTATGGCATAATTTTTATGGTATAAATGGCTGGTTGACAGGCATGAGTTTTGGTTTCAAATTTAGGGATGTTAGCCAGCACCTGGTCATGTGTGCATGTGCATATGCAAACACACACACACACATGCACACACATATCCAATGGTTTAACATTCTAATTTTGAAACTCCAAAATATGAAATCTTCCCAAATCTGAAACTTCATGAATGTACAAGTGGAAAATTCCATACCTGGTATGATCCAGTCAAAACATAGGTATACTAAAAATTATGTAATATTACCTTCAGGCTGTGCATATATGTGAAACAGAAATGAATTTGATGTTTAACTACATTCTATATGTGCAGATAGCCTAAACTCTGGAAGAATTCTGAAATCTGAAATACTTCTGGTCCTAAGAATGTCAGAGAAGTGATTGTATACGTGCGTGTGTGTGTCTGTGGGTGTGTGTGTGTATCTGTGTGTGTATGCTATCAGGACACACCATCCTCTATACAAACAGACATAAACACCTCTGTGACAAACTATTCCTGATGTCCTTTAGTAGATGACAACAGCAAAGATTGGTGGGAACTCCATTTTGCACAAGGTAATGCAGGTCTGGCCAACTCACAGCTGGGTATTTTTTACCTGTAAGTTTCTCCAGAAAGAGGGCCCTGGGGAGGCGCACCGTCTCTTCAATGTTTCATGTTTTGATGAGTTTTCTCACAGCTTATGGGCAACAATTGGTTATGTGACTTTAAACAAGACTGTAAGAGAAACTGGGGATTTTTTTTGAATCTCAAAGTTCAAGTGTATTTAGACTTTGGGGAGGGCAGTAGCAAATGATAGACAAACTCCGGCTCAATCAACTATATTAAAAAGCAAAGATTTTTAGTTCAAATTCGAGAAATGGTTCGTTTCTAAACCAAGCATTATGGGGTCCAGAGACTGAAACCAGGTAAGTCCGATTTCTTTTGGTCTCTGAGTACATTCTTCTTGCCTAAGCTCCTGATATCAAGATATTTTTATCCATGTGTTAGTAAAAATGGCTGTCAGCAGCCCTTAACTCATATACACTTTACTTCTGCCTGGAAACATTACTGGAATAAACTAGCCTTCTTTTATTTACTAAAGGAAATGTCCTAAGTAGGATTTTGGTTGTTTCTGCTTGAGTCACATGACATGCTGTGGTAAGGATGGAAGATCAGATTCATCATTCCTCAAAGAGTGTGAGGCAGGTTTTCCACTGGAGTTCTGAGTTCTTTCGGGATGTGAGAGCAGAGTTGTCAGTCACTACACACCAGCTACCTGTCAGAGCAAGGAAGAGTCTCTACCCTGCTCTTTAGCATGCATTGTGTGGGGCAGCTACTTGCTTGTGTATCGCCTGCCCGAAGGAGTTATATTGGAAATTATCAGGCAGATGGGCAAATGGCCCCTCAATCGTCTACTATTTTATAGAAATAATGGTTGTGTCATTTGTAAATTTAACACAGAATGCAGCTGGGAGATATTTGAGGGGAAAAAGCACTATGATCAATGATCATAAAATAGCTCTTTTAAAGAAAAAATACAAGAATGCATCATCCTACAGGGAGGAAGTATTTTTCAGGCTGGCTTTATGGGTTGTTGTGTGGCTGGCCCGGATTACTGTGTATCTCAATCTCTTCCAGGAATCCGTTGCTCCATCTCCCATGCCCATCAGCCTGAAATCAATCCTCTGCCTGCCAGGCTTCCATCTGAGCGGT
Source organism: Ellobius talpinus (assembly GCA_001685095.1). NCBI lineage: Eukaryota > Metazoa > Chordata > Mammalia > Rodentia > Cricetidae > Ellobius > Ellobius talpinus. The sequence goes on along the minus strand of LOJH01000451.1, from coordinate 11,394 downwards.
CATCTAACAAAATAACCAATTACATTTGTGACCATGGCCTCCTGACGACTTCCTCAGTTCTGTTCTGAAACCCATTTAAAATGCATTTCTCGTTTTATTACACATTCAAATTTTATTCCTCTGGTTATAGAGCTATGAATGTCTGCATTTCATATAGACTCAAAATGAAGGGTATATAAGCATGTATAAATCACACTGCAAAAGTTGCATTTTCTTCATTGAATTGTACTCAATATTTGGCTGGATGAAAATTTCATTATCTGGCAACTGTGTGTTCTCTTTCATATCTAAATATGCAAAAGAGACCCCCACACAGTGAATTCTTTTTGTATTCTGGCTACTAAAGACCACGTTTTAATGTGAAATAAAAATTCTTTCTGAAATCTAACAATGCTCTAGTGGGTATGTGTGTTTTTTATACCCATATGATTGGAGTTAAGTTTCATTATATAAAAATTTGGGAAGTTGAGTTGTTGGGAATTGAAAATTGATCTATTGTGCAAAATGTGCAAAATGGGAGCTATAATGTTGACCCTGCCTCATGAAGGTGACTACAAAACACAGACCTGTCTTCTGATGACACTTGGACTATTGGCTTCAAACTTGAGGCTGGAGAGCTGAAGGCCTCTGGGGCTTTGCACAAATAGGAAGGGAGTGAATTTCCTTAATTCCTGGCACTTAAGATGCTATTTATTTGCTCACTTAAAACAAAAACAAAAACAAAAAGTTCTTAAAATAAACAAATACCCAGGTGCTAGTTCCATCACAGCATGCAGTGATGGTGTGGTTTGAGGGCTGCATCCTTTGCAGCTGTGGATACCACACAGCAGGGCGGCCTTGACATCAAGTCCTTGGCAACAAAGAAAACAAATCTCTTTCTGAATTTTGAAGAGTAGACCAGGACCCCTGAATTTAACCTAATGTTCACCCAACCAGTACACTGATGTCCTTAATCACTCCGATATGCATAGCTTCCCCAACCTTCTGTCAGTGGTACTATGGTCTGTGCACAAACATGCCAAACTAGCAGGATCTCTGGAATAAACATGTAGGAGTTATGAGGGCAGCTCAGTCAGTGAAGAACTTGCCTCACAAAGGTGAAGACCTGAGTTTGCTACTCAGAATCCACATGAAAACCTGGGCCTGGTGGCACAAGTTTCTGATCAACGTGATGGCAAGACGGGAGGCAAAAATAGATGGATCTCTAGAGCTCTTCAGAGAGCCGGCTTGGAGACCTTGTCTAATTAGTAGAATTCTAGACTGATTAGAGACTCTCTCTCAAGCCTAAGGTGGAAGGCACCCAAGGAACAAAGCTGAGGTTATCTTCAGACCTCCACATGCAGAGACAAGAGGATGAATAACTCTTCATTTCCTGAATAAGTAACATCCTTGAACAATCTATTTTATGCTTTAGTCAACATAATTGCTATAGCTTAGCATTCATGAAATATGAACACACATGAAGAAAAAAATTCTGAGATGACGAGTTTCTCTTCAGCTTTCCAGTGGCTGGCAAGACCACACAAGTTTCTAATACGTTCTTCTCTTTCCTAAACCTTGACAAATCAAGTAAGAGATCCCCAGCAAATCGCTGAGTTTTAATTATGTAAAGCAGAGATTCCATTTCCAGGAAAAGAGAGATGCAACTATTATTAACTCTACAGACAAAATCCACACCGCAGAAAGCTCCATCAATAACAAATAAGCATGTGTTCAGATCACTTGGCAAAAGCACCCCTTTCTGAAAGAAATTTAACAAAATCTTTAACTTGGTTTATATGAGGCTGCCAATATCCTAATAGCCCACTTTTGTTTCTTCTCTTTTTCCCTGGTGCCCATTTGTCTTTCTTCAGACATTTGTACTCGGTCGCCATTTGCCATTATAGATGTGACCTGTTTACTTTCTGTGCATTTACGTTTTGGCCTCTTCAAAGGATTGCTGGCCTGCTGCTGAGAGCAATGGCAGGAGACAGTCCCCAGGGTCCTGATGGCCTCTCTGGAGTCTGCCTTGGGTGTGGAGCTGTCTCACTCAAGGCAACGCCTTTCTTGGGACAGCCCCATTTAGAAATAGGACAAGTGGATACGTAAAAAGTATGGTGGTTTCTGCCCAATCCAGGACAATCTGCAGCAGTTTTCAAAACAGCATTCCTGCCAGATTAACTGAAGTTTTCCCAGAGACATGGGAGAGAGAAGTTTGCCTTTCTCCTCTGGACAATGTTGCTTCTTTTTCCCTCCATAAATGTGAATCTTTAAGCTTCCTGTGCCCTAGATTCTGACCCAGTATCTGCTCTGGAAAATCAAGCCCATGATTAAGTGAGTCTCAACCTCTTGACAAACAGAAACACTCATCTAAAAGCGACTTAAGCAAAAAATATAAAATAGTAAAGTTTATTATACCCAGAGACTCAGTTGATTCAATCAAGATATTATTTTTCTTTTTCTCTCATGTCTGCCCCTTCTAGCTTTATTCTCAAACAGATTTTGCATGTGGTTGCCATTGGCATTCTAAACTTATCATTCCAATGAGATCAACATTTTCAGAAAGTTCTAGAACTGACTTTCATTGATATAGGTTACTGCTTTATTTGTCCGGCCCTAAAGCAACCATTAGGACGAGATACACAATGTGTGTAGTCTACTACAAAATAAAAATTCAACACATCTTGTTTAAGAAAAAAAGGTAGGAATTTCACAATGGGACTAGCTTCCCTTTAAATTAATAGAGGACTCTCTGAGGCATCCAGAGCAGTTGCCCAAGTTGTAGGCTCCTAAACCCAGATCTGTCAATCACTGTGACCAGGGAATATGATCTACCTGGTTCCTAAAGTTGAGGTGAGTGCTCCCCAAAGAGAAATTGGAGGCATTGCTGAAGGCTTTAGCAATGCCTTTGATATAGTGTGACAAATTCATATTAGTTTCATATACCTGAAAAGGCTCCATGATGGAAATAATAAACTTCGGTTTCACAAAATCTTATCATGGAATCCTGAATTGGATATCTTTGGAGGCTGGCATTTTGCAAGTCTCATAAGTTCACTGAAGGCAAAATGTTCCTTCCTTACAGCAGACCTGAAAAGAGCCTTTTCTTGTGAGACTCAGATAAAACAATATCCTTAAGTGATTGCCATGTGCCTAGCAGAGTAGAGCCACTAAAATTATGATGGTGGTCATGGTGGTGGGATGGTGGAGGGAGAAAGGGAACATCTCAAAATAATACGTAGAATGGAGTGAGAAAGCAACACTTGAATTCATGTCCCAACATTTGGACAAGGGGCATTTTCCTTAACCCCAAGCTCCTCAATATTAAAATGAGATTTCAATGTTTCTAATCTCTCAGGATTATCCTGAGGACAGTTGGGAGTAGAAAGCCTGGCACCAGCACAATCTTTGGAGGGTAGATAGGGAAACCCCTCCACAATAACTCCAGACCTGGATAGTTACTCATTTCCGGGTCTGGATAGAATGGTCTAATGACTTCTGTTGACTATAGCAAAGGACAAGCTGGGAGCGTGTAAGAAGAGCAAACATAGGGCAGTGTTTTCTGCTAAGTTGGAGGGGAATGCAAGTTATATGGAGAGATGGTAAAACCTTAATGCTTCTTCTCGTCTAGGTTTAGCCTCTTTTGTTCTTTACCACCCTATTTCTCACATCTGGAATGAAATCATCATCACTTCATTGTCTTTAGGCCTCAAGAATCACTTAACACAAGTGATCCTCATGGGCAAACAGACTTCTAGGTCATGGATTCTTTGTCATAGCTCTACCAACACAATGACACTTTAGTGTCAGACCCAATTTTTACTTTGATACATGTGTGTGCATCATTGTATATTAAGCAAATGTTCAATATTCAGTGGTCATTTCTACAATATGTAGAAAGTATAATAACTACAACATTCACTAGGGACATTTATTTAGGTCCAACAGCTTTGAAATTAAATTAGAAAAGTATTGTTGCATCATGCTGGGAATGTAATAAGCGTGTCATATTGACTTGTTTTATTTAAAAATAAATGAGACTAGTTGGAAATATTTTTCAAATGATTGAGAAACACAGTAATTGATAGTCTGCAGAACTGATTTTGCTAGAAACATTTTTTTAAGGCTCACAGGAAGACTCAGCAGAGTGGGTTTTTTTTGGCGGGGAGGGAGCTTTTTTTTCAAAGCATTGTCTTCTTCTGTATTCCCCTGACAATGATCACAGCTCTCCCTGGTTTAATGAGCAAGAGACTAAGTCAGTTTTGCTGAGACACTCATGGAAAACCTGAATTAGCTTGACATTTGTGGTCATGTCACCAGTGCTGATGGATTTCCATACTCATTCGGGGGAGGGGGACAGGGAAGAGCCCACCAGTATCTGTCAGTTCGAATTTGCAAAGAAAACTCAACTGGAGGCCAACTAGTGACCCTTTGACCAGTTGTGATTTCTACGTTCTTGAAAGCGGATTCCCCACTGTCTTGACAAACTGAAAGGAAGCTTGCCCCTCTAAGGATAGGCCCAAAGGTGAACTGCAGGGAAGTCTCTAAATTCAACTAAAAAAACCCATTCAAAGTAAGCAAGATAGCACGGTATGCCAAGGACAAAAATCTCAAACCAGAACTCCATTTAGGTTAGAACTGCAATTAAGACCCTGATTTGTTTTTAAAAAAAAATCATGCCTATTTCCATTACTCCATTACTTTTAGTATAATTAGGAGCACTGCGGACCTGATCCACAATGCCCTTCCCCCTTTATGCCCATATCCTGCTTTAAAGAGGCCAGCTCCCCTTCTGCCCAGAATTCCCCAATCCACGCATCCTTGCAGTCTTCTAATCCCATGTAATTGTATTAGTCTCAATAGCAGATTAGCACTAAGTGCCCCCACAGAAAGGGAGCTGTCAGCTCTGCTATTGTTTTTCATTTAATGTGATTCTGCCACAAAGAAGAAAGGCAGCCAGAGCTCTCCATCTCACATTACAGGCCACAGTTTCTAAACCAATTAAAAGGAAGGGATTTGCAGTCCGCAGGATTAGAGACTCTGTTTATAGCATCCTATGTTTCTTTTCATAATGCTTGGCATTTTCTGTCTCATGCTCACAGCCATCTCCCTGGCCCTGATATGCTGCGCTCACTCCCTTGTGAGGTTCTCTGCACATTTCCTGGGCTTGCTGTTTGAGTTTAGCCACCGAGCTGCCTAATTCTCACTGATTGTTTTAATTATGGTTCAGAATCTTCATGCATTTGCTGTCTGGAGAACAGGAGTGACGGAAAGGCTGGTACCAGGCCCATACCTGATATTCAAGTAGACTTGACAGTGTGTTTCTGTGAAAGCAACCATTCCAATTAATTGAATAAAAACATCCTGCAGGATGTTTATCAGAGAAATAACTCTTGGATCTCGGAAAGCAAATTGATCAGTATCCTGATAATGCAATGAGAGGTGCCAATTGTTTTTTTTCCCTCTAGAATCGTATTTGATATGGAAGGTGAATGAGACTTCATTGCAGCAAGGAATACAATGGAAAATGCTATTTAAAAAATAGTTTGAAAAAGTCATGGCTTGGTTTGAGGGTTGGTCTGAGGTCTTTCTTTACTCTCCCTTTTAAAAGCAAGCTCTTGCCTCAAAAAGTCCAGCTGATTTTCTCCCGCCCAAGTGGATGGATAATTTTTCCCTTGGCTGGTACTGCAACAATAAAAAACTCACTCAATGGCTTTCTATTAGAACCAAATGGACGCGGGGAGGCATTTTTACTGTTAATGGAGCTTTTCTATTGAATTCCATTTTTCAGAATTTTATTTTAGTTTCAGGTGAATATTTAAACAGGTTTAAATTTTAAATATCTGTGCTGAACAAGCCCCGATATATATTTTTTAAATTGCTGTAATAGTTCACTGACTTTCATTTTTAACCCAATACAATATGCATAATCCATTATGTTAGCATTACATAAGTTAGGTATGCTCAGACACTGGGCTCGGTTACCCATTTACACAGCTAAATCATACCACTGCAATGGACTGTCTTATCAAATTATTTTTATAACAGCTTTGTCACTAACCAAGCATAAAGAGGGTTCTAAAATTCAACTCAGGGCTCATTATGGCAGGAATACCCATTCTGATTAATGAAACTTTTATTTAAGGTTTTCCTTAAGTGAAATTATTCTATTCTAGTCTGTTAGCATGATCAGGAAGAAAAAGCTAGGTCTCCTTTGGGGAGAATCATATTTCTGTGCCTACTAGTTTTATAGTTTCTGGTTGTTACTCAGGTTTTTCATAGGAATACTTTGACTCCTGGAAACAAAAAAAAAATGTTTTTGTGTTCTAGGCATACTGGGGAGGGGCATAAGTAAATATGCAAAAATAACAGCCAGCTCTCAGGGAGCTTTCTTTGTTCAGTGAAAACCCAGAGGACTTTAAAGAGGTGCACAGAGTACTAGATGACAGTTCTAAATGGCTCAGGCTGCCTAGGTTTGGATCTTACTTTGAACACTTGTTCTATGACATTGGACATGTCATTTCACCCTAGGCTTTATTTGTCCCATCTGTCAAATGGAGATAATAATTGCAGCTATCTCATCCAAATGCTACTATTCAGCAAGATGCTACAATGTTCTTAACCCAGTACCTCTCTGGTGGAAAGATCTCAATTGGCATTGTAGTAGATAAGGGTCTCCTGAACTCAGTCAATATCCTGTGAGCTGAAAGGGAGGCGTGGGTGTGAAGGTGGGGGCGGGCTGTCACTAGCAGAGAGATGGAACCTTTTGCCCTGTTGTTTAGGGGCAAGCTCCAGCAACTTCTCCCATTGCCCAAAGCAGAGTCCAGTGCAGTCTCTCAATCAGCCCAGGAATATTGGAATTGGCACATATAAAGAGGAAGGCAGCAGATGAGACAGCTGTGACTCTTTTTACTCCTCTGTGATATTTAAACTTAACTCGGTGTATATTAGCAGTGCTGTAGAGAAACACCACTGCTCCATCCGTCCAGCACAAAACCCACACTCACAATTCATTCGCTAGGTTTATAACGGTCTCGGGCTAGAGCAAATTGGAGAAATTGATGTTTACCCTGAAAGCTTGTACCACTCACTATTCGTAGCTGCCGTTGCCTTGGTACATGTCTGCCAGCGTGCCTGGACTTAAATCCCTGCCTGATATCCTTTAACTCTTTGCTAGGAGGCAAAATCAATTGAAGGTAGAACTAGGTAGGAGATGGAGAGGGACCATATGGAGACTCAGGCACACACAGCACATCTCTCTTCAGACTTTAATGCATTCTGGACATAGCCGACCGTGCTAAATAGCCACAAATTCTAAAGTCCTTCCTGTGCTGAGATTTCTAAAGAGTTTCTCGTCCTTGTAAGAGAAAAAGCATTTCCTTTCCATCAGGCTGATCACCTTGAGAAGGTGTGAAGAGGCTGGAGCAAGGGTATTTCTGATGTGCTCCTATTCCTATGAACTCAGTAGGCAGGACTGCTGTGACCACCAACGGCCACCATTACAACTATGTTCCTCCCTCCTGCCACCTTGCTCTCTTGGTCCCTTCTTCCTTAAGAGACAGTCCATTGATTAATGCCTCAGAGACCAGGAGATTTCTACCTTGTAATGTGCTTCTGTGTATTTGCTGCAGGTGTCTAGCTGCCTGTCAGGACAATGTGAGGTATTTTATGTATGTAAATTATGCCCATACTTTGAGCCTAATTATTATTATAAAATTTATGGAGGATAAAACACAGGCAGCCATAAAAATAGAATTTTTACTTTGATCATGATCAAGTTGTGGGCTCCCTTGGTAATTGGTCTTTCACAGGCTTTAAGGATCACAGCCCATGTGAAGACCTTACCAGTCTTCCTACTGTGTTCAAATCACCCACAGCACAGGAGTAACCAGAAGTCACTGGAGAAAGGTGATGGCAGGAACAAACTTCTCGGCTAAGCAGTTCCAGAATCTACACTCAGGCTGTGCGATCAGAGTTGCACAGCAAAGGGCACAGCCTGGGCATCAGGACACACCCCACCAAATGGCTCGAGGAAATGGCCAGAGACAAGAATTTGTTGGCATTCCTCTTGACTATGGGGGCAGGCTCCCACTTTTGCCTGAGGCTGCCTTTAAGGGACCACTCAGATGTTTGCCCATGAAGTTAAAGTGATCCCCACACCCTTCCCTTTTCATACTGCTTGTGGTTAGGTGTTGGTCCCTGCTTCTGCCTATCTCTTTGAATCCCCTCTCATGCTCTGAGAGCAAAGAGCTGTCTGCTGTATGCACCCTATCCTTGCTCCGATGCTGGAGTGATAACCTTTGAACTCACTTCTGCCGAGGCAGTGTAATGAATTTGTTTCCTATCTGAAGAAGTAGGAAGGACACACGCCTGGGACCCATCTTCCCAAACACCAGGAAAGACCAAGAAAGAGGTGGCTCCCAATGCCAGTCATGTCAGGCAGGCATTAGTGGACATGGGTCAGATAACTGTCGGTAGAGCATCTGCCAAGCTGAGCTAATTTTCTGTGTGAAGGCTTGCAGTCACAGTTCAGGTAGCTACCTAGGCATTAGGCCACCTGCTTGGTAATAGAAGTAACCCATGAAAAACACATTTCAAACACCCACATCCAACTTCCTTTTAAAGCAAGACTGTGAACTATTCTGGAAATGGGACCCCAGTGTAGCAGGAGTTCTCAGAGTAGATGAGAATAAAATAAATATATGGGTCAAAAGCAGGGATAGTATTAAAAAATTGAAGATCATTTGGGTGGTGCCTGTCCTCTTGGCCTGATTCTCCTATAAGCCCTTTGGTGACCTTAACACGGCATTGCACTTCCTTGAACTTCCATCTCCTTGACCACAAAATGAATAACTTTAAAATTCTCCAGGGTCCATTCCAGCTTGACCATTTTATAAAGAACTGCAATATGCGTTCTACTGTCTCAGAAAGTAATACCTACCATCTTAAAGAAGTAGAGAACTGTCCAGAATCATAAAGTAGGTACTGGTGAGGAAGAGTAGCCCCCACATTGAAGAAAACCTAAACAATTAGACGTCTTGAATAGATTGTCCTGTGACTGAGCAAGACACGTGAGTCCATGGGTGTGACATCCTCATTGTCATACAAGAGGAGTAATTCCAACATCATCTACCCTAGTGAGTAGCACGTAACATAAATAAGTGCACATTGCACACAAACAAGCAAAAATCCTAAAGTACTGGACAGGGAGGTTGTGCCATGACAATTACTGGTTGTATTTCTCTATGTAGCCATATTCTCACAGACTCCTTCTAATGGTTGGAAGGCTCTCCACAGATCCAGCACAATTCTAAGTCCACCACATGTCTTCAACTAGTAATTCTTGAATCAAACGAGCATGCGCAAATGTATGTGCTATGTGCTTTTATACGTGTGCATGTGTATTTGTGCTTGTGTGTGCATGTGTGTGTGTGCAGACTGCGTGCATGTATGGAGATTAGAGGGAAATCTTGGGTGCTGGTCCTCATCTCCCACCTTGTTTTAGATGGAGAGTCTTGCTCACCACTGTGGCCACCAAGCTAGCTAGCCGTGAGTTCCCAGGTATTCTCCTGTCTTGCCACAGGAACACTGAGACTTCAGACATGTTCTGCTGTGCCTGGCTTTATGTGGTTGTGGGGCTCTGAACTCAGGTTCTCATATTTGCAGGGCAAGTGCTTTTACTCACTGGGTACTCTCCATCTCTCAGATGAGTATTAAACAGAAATTATGAATTTTACCACTGAGTTCTCATTATCCTTATAGTTTCAAGGATCAGAAGCTACCAAGTGTTGAGCTTACATGGGAGGGAGGCAACATAGGTAAAGGATTGAGTGCAAGACCTGTGGAGATATAAGTTTCTGTATTCACATGAGCCCAGAAGGTAGGAAGGCTGACACATTTTCTCTTCCTACTGAGACTCACATTAGCATATGAAAGGTTCTGGACACCCTGCAGCAAAGTAACAGAACTGAATCAGTATTTGTCATCCTAATATCCTCAAGTGCTCATCCATATACACATGGACAAACACATCTATGCACACACACCCCAATATTCACATATACACACACCCATACACACACCCATATACACATGGACAAACACATTGATGCACACACACACCCCAATATTCACATATACACACACCCATACACACACACACCCATATACACATGGACAAACACATCAATGCACACACACCCCAATATTCACATATATACACATCCATACACACACCCATATACACACACATACACACATGCACCCATACACACATATACAAGCACATCAACACGCACACATACACCCCCATACACACATATACACACATCCATACACACATCCATATACACACATATCCATAAACACCCATATATACAGACACACACACACATACACACATGCACCCATACACACGCACTCATACACACATACCCATACACACATACCTATACATATACATACATACCCATACACACACCACACCCATACATACACGTACCATACACACACAGCCACACACACACATACACACATTGAACCATACTCACATATACACACACATACACACATACAGACACATATACGCACAGACACAAACACACACACATACACACACACATACACACACACACATACAGAGACACACCCCATTAGGGATCATCATGGAAGAGAGGGCAGCCAGAAGGTAAGAGCCAGAGATAGAGGTCATCCGTAGAAAAACACTATTTGCTAGGCATGGCAGGGCTATGTGCATGTGAACTCACATCAGCTGTCACTGCATGCACAAGGCTTGCAGAGATCAAGTCGGCCAAAATCCCAGCATGGTTGGGGAAGGGACTGATGAGATTCCACCTATAGCTGAGGATTGGTTTGCAACTGATGACTGTTGGAAGAGGAAGAGTCAGTTTTCTTATGGAATGCAGACCCATCTAGGGTAGCCATTGGTCCAATAGGTAGTCCTAGACCCGTGCATATGCTGGCAGCATTAAATTGACTCATTGGGTGTAAAAAAAAAAAGAAAACGAAAAAATGATCACACAAAATTGGAATGAAAAGGTGCTGCGGGATGTGGGAGGAAGGGAACAGTGATGTATCAGAACTAAACACATTATGTGTACCTGTGAAATTCTCAAAAAAATCAAAAAGGGCAAAACATATTTATTCTCAGAGACCGGAGTGGAGTTTTACAGGATGAACTAAAGGACTGACAAGGCGATTTCTTTCTGTCACTGACATGATAACCTCAAACTCATCGTATTCCTAGTCAGTAAAACTGTTGTCTTCGTGAGACAACTGAGAAGGTCCCCTGCTCTCTCTCTCTCTCTCTCTCCCTCCCTCCCTCCTCCTTCCTTCCTTTCTATTTTTCTTTCTCTTTCTTTCTTTCTTTCTTTCTTTCTTTCTTTCTTTCTTTCT
>LOJH01000450.1:31153-55140 GCA_001685095.1 Ellobius talpinus | reverse complement strand
GCCATCATCACCACACTCCACGCCATCATCACTGCAGCCCCACGCCATCATCACCACACTCCATGCCATCATCAGTGCAGCCCCACGCCATCATCACCACACTCCACACCATCATCACCGCAGCCCCACGTCATTAAGGACAGCAACCCATCAGCCTCTTCCCTTAGGCTGCTTCTGTCAGATAGCTGGTCATAGGTGACCATCAGGGAGACACTCCCAGCACAGCCAACTGATGGAAGAGATTCCTTTGAAATGTCTTTTGTGGAGCTAGGAATCTACAAGGTGTGCCTGTCATCTCAGCACTCAGGAGGCTGCGTTGTTAGTTTAATGATGCAAAGATGTGTTGCATTCTTTTATGTAGCATTTGTTTAACTCTGAAGGGTCGTGTTAGTTTGCCTGCCTAAAACACCTGACTGATCAGAGCTGAATGGTGAACAGTGAGGCAGAGGGGAGAAAAACAGGCAGGGCTGGCATGCAGAGAGAGTAAATAAGAAGAGAAATCTAGGCTCAAGAGAAGAGGGAGAATCGAGAAAGGGAGGAGTGGAGGATGCCTGGGGTCAGCCATCCAGCCACACGGCCAGCCAGAGTAAGAAGGAAAGAAAGATATATAGAATAAGGAAAAGTAAAACTCTCAGAGGAAAACATAAAGAGAAACAGGATAATTCAAGTTAGAAAAGCTGGCTAGAAACAAGCCAAGCGCCAAGCTAAAGCTGTGCATTCATAAATAACAGTAAGTCTCTGTGTATTTATTTGGGCACTGGGTGGCGGGCCCAAGAGGAAAACAAAACACACACACACACAAAACAACTATAAGGCTGAGGCAGGAGATTCACACATTTGAAGCCAACTTGAGCTACATATTGACCTGTCTCAAAAGCAATGAAGACAGAAACATAAACAAAAGAAGGCTGTGGCCTGGCTTCTGCAAGGAAGAAATCACCAGGGGAGTGCAAAATGGGCAGGGCAGGGGAACTGGTAGCCCCGACAGCCCACAGACACAATCCTGATGTGTGAACTTCGCCAGGGCCCTTCACACAGAAGGACGTTTCGTGTACATGCTGAGGTAGCAGTGAAGAACAACAGAGATGGGGGCCACACAGGCTTACAACTGCCCTGAAAGCCAGCAGTGTGGTGTGTAAGGGAGGCTTCAATTTAACCATCTCTTTCACGTCTAAAGTTTTTCCATAATGAAATAACATGAAATGCGAGCCTGTTATAGTCTTCAGTTAGAAGATCACACAAATTCTAGAGCGGGCAATAAATTTAAAATAGCATCAAAAGCAAGGAAGGGGGAGACAGGAGACAGTGCAGAGAGGGACAGCATGCCGCTCCCAGCCACCTCCTTAGGAAGGGGGAGACAGACAGGAGACAGTGCAGAGAGGGACAGCATGCCGCTCCCAGCCACCTCCTTAGGAAGGGGGAGACAGACAGGAGACAGTGCAGAGAGGGACAGCATGCTGCTCCCAGCCACCTCGACAGACACAGAACTGGAGCACGTATCTTACTAGGTACCGACTGTAGCGGATCCATAAGTCTGGGACCAGGCAGTTCTCCACCAGGGCACGCTCAAAGATCAACTGAATACGAGCAGGATCCCCAATTTTCATCTCAAAATCGATGTATGCTTGGTATTCCGCCAGCCTGGGGGCCTCTGCTTGCAACTGTGGCACAGGAAAGTCACACTTGTTAAATCTGAATGCTTGGCACTCTCAGAAAGCATCTTCAAATAATTCAGCGCTGGCAAGAGCAGCTAACCCAGGATGACAGTCACATTTTCTTGCTCAGAACCGCCGACAAAAGGACAGATCTGTGTCCTGAGAGCACTGGGAGCCTCTGTAGACCAGGCCCCTGCCACCAGGTTCAAACCCTTTTTCACAAGCACTCGTAACCACGGACACAGAACAGCACAGCTGCTAATGACCATCCTAGAGTGGTGTAGTCAAGGGCTCACACTCAAAACATGTTCAGAAGAACACAGGTGCAGGCCAAAGACAGAGGGGGTCAGGCTAAGTGTCACCAACACAACACACGACAGAACCCTCTTAACCCTCTTTCAGCCCGTCTTCTCTTCGGCCACCCTCTGCTGATGGCCACAGTGGACAGACAGCTTTGTCAACTCAAGTGCACACACACCATTACAGATGAAAGAGAGAGAGAGAGAGGAAGGGACAAGGTTCTGCACACAGCAGCCAGGTGTAATGACGCTGACTTGGCCATCTAGACACTGTGCCACTGAAATGACAAGAGCTGCCCCAGCGGCCAGCCTGGCATGGAAGAAATGGGCACAGAGGACAGACTCCAGTGAAGGCAGAACGCCTACTCCGGGTCCAGCCTCTGCTGGCTGTAGCAATCTGATCCCCAAAACATTTGTAAGAGGCAGGTCTCAGTACTGTCCCCATCCTACACCAGGGAAGCTCAGCACTTACCAAGAATCAGAGCTAGTAAGTAGCAGAGCTCAGTTCAGAACTGGCACAGCCTAACTCTCACAGTTTGGCCTCTTCCTCACTGTACTCAAAAAAGATGTTGAAAACAGAATCAAGATGCCTAAGGAAGCTCAAAAAAGACAGACAGGGCAGTCGGCCCCACCTAAGGCAATGAGATCGCAGGACATCAAATATAACCAATGAGAGATTAAAATCTGATAGTAATGATTACCTTCCAAGAAGCAAGCCTGTGACAGACAGCTGAGCTGTCTATGACAACAGAAAACAAGAGACAGAGATGTGTTCTGTTGCCAAGAACATCACATCAGTGCAATGCTATAGCCTGAGAAAAACAGCTGTCAAAAAGGAAAGCAAAGACAGAGTCTGTTGGATACAAAATGGAGCAAATTTGCTACCAGTGAATCCTGGGTACAGAGACAGCACACACAGCTGCAAGATTCCAGATACAGAGCTAAGATAAAAGAAACAGAGCAAAGAAAACAGCACGCACAGCCTGTCTGAGACACTGCCCCCAGTGCTGGTGAACAACAGCACGCACAGACTGTCTGAGACACTGCCCCCAGTGCTGGTGAACAACAGCACGCACAGCCTGTCTGAGACACTGCCCCCAGTGCTGGTGAACAACAGCACGCACAGACTGTCTGAGACACTGCCCCCAGTGCTGGTGAACAACAGCACGCACAGCCTGTCTGAGACTCTGCCTCCAGTGCTGGTGAACAACAGCACGCACAGACTGTCTGAGACACTGCCTCCAGTGCTGGTGAACAGCGACTGAGACAGTGTAAACACGTCTGAAGGGTCAAACCAAAAAGCGAGATAATTCAAGAAAATGAGAGAACAATGAGGTGTGTGGTAAATGTCACCCACAAGTAACACTGTTAACATAAAATAGACAAAGACCAACACTCCCATGAGAGCAAATGTAGTAGACGAAAAAGAAAACCAGTAATGTGAAATACCAATTGCATTCTCATACATCAGGAAATACAAATAGAAAACCAGTCTTTAAAAAGAAACAACTTAGAAGTACACCAAAAGCCACAGCTTCAAAGTCAGAGGGTGCTCTCCCAGGGCTATCACAGCCTCGGAGGAGATCTGCAGCGTTCACATGCCAGGAGACAGGAACTCCCTCAAACTGACCCACACATCTAAGCAAGAGCAATCAAACATTTAACAGAACTGACAAGCTGAGTGTAGGTCTGACGGACATGCCAACAGCTGAAGGAAGCCAAGACCCCTTGGGAAACAGGCTCAGTGAAGAGTCCCACTGTCAGTGCCATGACAGCACAAGCAGGCAGCGGGCAGAGCCGCAGCAAACTCCTAGTCACGTCGTGGCCCTGTACTGCGGCAAGGGACACATTTGTCATAATCAGGGCCACAAATGGCTCTCCACAACTCTGATCATTACTACCCACTACCACTGGATGAAAACCCAAACAGGAAGTTCAGATTAAAGCTTCAAGATGAAATCAGTGCCAATAAAAACAGTAGCTCAAAAGCAAAAAGATGCCATGAGGAAGGATCAAGTCAGGCCTCCCAAGAAGCACTAGGAAAAAACAAAAACTTTGCAACTTCTAACGCTGAAACCTTCACAAAATGAACCCCATGGCCAACAAACATGAGCAAACACGCTGCCATTAGCAATCAAGGGAAACTCAATACTCCAGTCCTAACTTGTGGAACAAGTGAAACTCAGCAATGCCAAAATCAACTGGCGCAGCTGAGGGCCCCGACACTGCTGGCACAGGTGCAGGCACCTGGGGATATCTTGTAGCAAAGCACTGTGGTCAGTGAGTTCCCTCCTCTGACATATGCTAAAGAAACTCCTCTGTGTGTACAGACACACATACAACCCATGGGCACCCATTTATGACATAAGCCAAACCCACATACACACTAGGGAAGGAAACACAGCCTAATCACCACACCATGTTCAACAAGCAGGATCAAGAGATATATTATGGGTACATTCACAGGAGAACAGCTTTCAAAAGGGGAGGAAGAATTATCACAAAAGTCATCAAAGTGATTACCTCAAGGGAGAGAGAGGAAGAGGCAATCGGAGGGCACATGGGAGACTCCTAGGGCACTGCAATGGTCTAGTTCTTAACCTGGGCGGTGGGTACATGGACGTTCACTTTGTTAGGACATTTATGTGCTCTGCATATTGCACAGTAAGACAAATTAAAGAGCCTGTTAACGTGCACTATGGATAAGAGGCAGGCTTGCGGGAAGGCTCCCCGAGGAGCAGAGCACTCACCAGCGCCTCCTCGTAGGGCTTGTATTTTTCCAGCTGCTCGAGTGCCTTCTGATAGCTCTGAAGTACAGGTTCTGGTATGGGGTCTTCTGACCACTCTTCATACTCTGCAAAGGTGGCCTCCATATCTATGGAAAGATGGATTCAGCCCATGTGTTATGCCACTGAGTTTTACCAACATAAAAAAAAAGCCAGAAGACTCCAATGCCACCCATCCATCCCACATCCATCTCTCTGCCCTGATTCCCAGTTCTGTGAGCCTGCACTTGGCCTCAGGTCATGTCAAAACAACAAGCCAGACAACCCTACTAGCTCCTCGGTCCACGAGACCATGATCACACGCTGGTCATGTGCTGCACAGCAGGCTCCTGCAATCCCACCCACATCCCATGGTGTGTCTCACTGTAATCCTCAGCGCAGGATAAAGGACCCTAACAGCAGAGCAGCCTGGCTAAGAACTGCAGCCCAAGGAGCCAGGAAGGAAGAGAAGATCAAGGGGCTCAAGCAGTTGCCCCAAGGTTCTGAGCAAGACCTGCCAACAGACAAGGCAATGCCAACCCACACACAGGAAAAGCCCTCCTGGCACTGCCCAAACCCCCTGCTGAAGCCTTGCCAAAATGAGCTCACCCACGGGAGACTTAAGCAAAGCTCCAGAAATTGAGACATGAATGCCTATAATCAACTCCTCAACCAAATCACTGAGGAGGTGACACAAAGCCCCTGACATGCAGAGACAGACCAGCTGTGGGATTCCTGGCCAACGGTGACCAAAAAATGGAAAGCTGTGTTCGTGTCCCCCTTTTCCAACATGTCTTAAAAGTAGGGAGATAGGGAGATGTGGCAGCTGAGCTCCAGGAAACAGTGTCTCTCCCCTGCCTCTGCCTCTCATAAGTCTTAGCACTAACAACGCCTAACAGACTTTTCCAGTCAGAAGGAGAATGCCAGCCCTGCCTGCCCCGCAGGACACTGGGGAAGGACATGGGCAATGGCACTAGCAGAGCACAGAGTGCGGGTTACTGACAAGTCTGCTTCTCTTACCATACAGTGGGATTGCCAGCTGTCGTCGGAAGAGGCTGTGGACTTTCTCCAGCTGTGAATCAAAGGTTTGTTCCCAGTCAGAAGGGGAAAAGGCAGCTATGGGCTAAAGAAGCACATTGGTGGTAAAGGACAGGAGTTGGTTCCTTCTATTTCAGAAAGACATTTGAAACAACAACAACAACAAAAGAGTCTACGATGTCTTATACAGGAGGTGTCATCACATTGTTGGGGTCAGTGAGATGCTCAGCAGGTGAAGGGTGCTTGCCAGCAAGCCTGACAACCTGAGTTCAATCCCTAGGTCGACAAGGTAGAAGAAGAAATCCCAAGTTGTCCTCTGACCCCCACATGCAGTTGTGGCCCACATATACCATACATGCACACAACAAAAATGCAAAAAGAAACCCAAATGACTACAAGGTGCAGAGCCTAAGTATCACACAGCAAAGTACTTAAGGGTCACAGCCATGGGGACCTGCTGATGCCAAGACAGAAGGCTGGGAAAGGATCCGGAAGGTAGCACATGGCAGGGGGCAGGCTCAGTGACTCCTGGGGAAGCACAGTGGGGTAAAGTCACAACAGAGGCAAAATGCAGAGTGTCTGGAAAGTCAGGCAGGGTGGGGAGGGAGAGGCAGCAGGAGGTGTTGGGAGCCAGCCTGGGCCTCCATCCAGAGGGAACAGACACTGCGGAGCACAGGCTCTGGCTTCACTCTGCACTCACTGTCACTGGCCCTCTGCAAACTGAGAACAGGGAGTGACTAGGAAGTCACTGAGGCGACTCTACTCACACAGGAATGCTTCACCCATCATACTTTCCCCAGACTTTAGAATAGGCATCAACAAAATGTGGTGCCCAGCCTGGGCATGCAGGAGCCCAGTCTAAGCATGAATGCCTTGTACACCAACCTGAAAGTCACTTTGTACAATGCTTGAGCTGTGACACATTGTCACATGAGTTCACAAGCTAAATTCCCCATTGGTGTCAGTCAGTGCTCAAAAAGTTTGAAGGTGAGGCATTCTGGATTACTGATTTCCAGATCAGAAATGCATGGCCTGTGGTGACTCACCAGGCTCCAATCGTTACCACAGAGAGGACAGTTGTCTATCCATCTGTCTGAAACCTCCCCTTGGTCACACTGAACACAATACAAAGATACACGCACACAATATGGATGCATATAAACATGCATACACGACTGATCTTGTACGCTCACCTACAGCCATATAACTAAAGCAATTTTATTTAATGTATCAGGAAAGGAAGTCAACTACATCCAAGTCAAGGAAATCACTCGCTCTGCCAGAGACTGCTGACTTAGCAGTCAAAGGTGGATGGGTTAACTGTTAGACTCTTGGACGTTTGTATCAAAATAATACTTCCTGCAAGTCTGGGTCAGAGACCTGGGCACTCACCCGAGCAGCTTCCATGATGGCACTTTCAAACTCTCGGTACGCCTCCCAGATGGCCAGGCCTTTCGTCATGTGTAAGCCAACAGACGAAAGGGCTCTTTCAAACACAGAGCGAACCTTCTCGAGGCCACCTTTCTGACCAATGCCACCAACCGAGTACTGGCCATACTCTAGCCAGATGTTTGGACCTAAAAAGGAGAAGCAATCTGTAAGTTCAGCTCATAACATGCCCCAGCGTCACCCAGGGCTAACAAAACACACGCCCACCAAAGGTGCTCATTTGTGCAAAGAGACCATTGCCAACAACCGCCCCAGTTTCCCACAAGGCTGAAGCCCCCACTAAGCACAGTACAGAGATCTGACAGCACAGACAGCACACAAGGGACAATATGTAACTAAGTTAAATCAAACAGGTAGAATGTGGAGCCATGCAAGGCCCTGGGTTTGATCCCAGCAAAAGACAGATGGGGGTAGGGGGTGTGAAGGAAGAAACCCACTAACATACTTAAATGACTGTAGTTATAAATCTGAGTCACTTGTCCAAAAATTTCAGATCCTAGAGTTTTACTTGATGACCCTAGTCTTGTAAGTCTTCAGGCCAAAGGGAAAGAACAGAACCAAAAGCATTGACCCTGTCATTAGAAGTCCACTCTTTGTTTAAAGGGCATTTTTGGTTTTTCAAGACAGGTTTCTCTGAGTAACAGCCCTGGCTGTCCTGAAACTAGCTCTTGTAGGCGTGGCAGGCCTTGAACTCACAGGGATCTGCCTGCCTCTGCCTCCCTCCCAAGTGCCACCACCACCCAGCTTTGAGTTCTTGATGCAATGTCTTCCCCTACTGCCTTACCTGTCCTGCAACTGTGAGACTCCCTCCCTCACACATGTGGAGTCTCTAATACCAACCTCTCCCCATATAGTATATCTGTGACAATCAATGGGCCTACCTTGATGGCTGTAGTGATGATACCCGTAACCCTAGTATAGGAAAAGCAGAGGTAGGAGGACCACACGTATGAGGGCACATGGCGACAGCCTTGTAGCGGTAGATTATTTGTATTTTGATAAATAAATCTTGCCTGAAGACCAGAGGCAAAGCTAAAGTCACTAGAGGTCAGGCAGTCTCCATCTCACTATGTACCCTAGGCTACCCTTGACCCACCTTCTCCCACCTCCTGAGTACTGGGACTACAGGAGAACAGCCCCATTCAGCTTAAAGTGTTTTAATGCTCTTCTCGAAAACATGTTGTCTAAAACTGGGAAGAGTCTGTACAAAGCCAATTATTTCAGAATCTTTTTTAGTCTTTGAGATGGGGGGGTCTCACTCTATAACCTAAGCTACCCTTGAACTCACTGTGTAGCCCAGGCTGGCTTGGGACTCACGATGACAAGGATGTGGTGACATACACCTGCACACCATGTCGGGAAGCTGAAGCAGAGCCAGTCTGAGCTATATGATGAGTCCCTGCCTCAAAGCAATAACAACAAAAAGGACACAGGGACAGACATTCATGCCTTAGTCCCAGCACTCAGGAGGTGGAAGCAGAAGGGTCACAAACTGAAAGCTAGCCTGGGCTACAGAGTTAGAGTCTGTTTCAATCAAGAGATACAAGCTAAACTCTAAGTGCCTAGAAATCCTGTGTAAGTCCTCCATGCCAGACAGATGCCGAGTGAGGCATCTACTCTCTTCCTATAAATATTTCTCCAATTTTGTTTTAAGCCCAAAAATCTCTATTGAGCACTATCACACACACACACACACACACACACACACACACACACAAAAAAAACAAAAACTGAACTCCCTGGCAACAGCTGACAATGCAGCACAAGGCAGCAAGGATCTGGCACAGCCCACACCCAGGCCCGGTACTCACAGATGTAGTCCTTCACAGCTCTCTCGAAGAGCTCGTACACATGCTCGCGGTCCAGGCCGTCCATGGCCATGCTGATCTCATCATGCAGCCACTCCAGCCAGAGTTCTAGAGATGACAGCACACCTCAGCACACACCCGCACCTGCTCCCAGGTCCCCAGAGACCCAGTTCTCAAAGCCCAAGCAGGGCACACAGACTGCACTTCCAGACAGAGGAAGGCGTCACATGTCAGCCACTCCCTCCTTTGCACAGCACACACCCATATCCTCACCCAATCTATCTGTCAATCTTGTAAGACACTAAGAGTGACAGCAGGTATCTGATGACTCAGAGCCAGCTGGCACATGACACACCTGTCCCCAGGAAGCTACTGCTACCCTCAGCTGACTTTGGGAAACTGAGCCTCCACTGTGACCATGATCTGCTTAGTCTGCTTGTGAGAAGGAAGCCTCATTAGAAATGTGCAGTGTGGTCTCTGTTCCTCTGAGCTGTGCTTGGGAAAGGCAGATGGGACAGACACTCACCCAAGGCCAAGGGTTTCTGAGTTGAAAGGTCAGTTGCAAATGAGAACAAAGACCCAGCCACAAAGTTGCTCAGTGCAAGTATGTTTCTCAGAAGCAAATGTGTGGAAGCAAACAAAACATACATTTGCTGTACCCAAATGAAACATTTGCATTTAAAACTATTTAAGCTTAGAGGTTGGAGAGATGGCTCAGCAGTTAAGAGCACTGGATGCGCTTTTGCAGGATCCAGGTTGGATTCCCAGCACCCACACAGTGGCTTACAACTGTCTATGACTCCAGTTCTAGGGGATCTGGCACCTTGTTCTGGCCTGTGTGTACCAGGTGCACACATACATGCATGCAGGCAAAAGTATCCATATACATAAAGATATTTTAAAGAGATTTAAAGCAATAAACGTTTATTTTAATTTATAATTCCATGGCACTATGAGCACAGGCTAAGTACACACTTGTGGAATGGGAAAAAGACCACAGTCAAGTTAAATTACATTAAAGGAAATGTTTCTCATAGTATTGGGCTAAGAAACCAGTATTCTTCATGTGAATGTGTACAATCAGACCATATCCTACAAAACAGTCTAAGACAATGAAGAAAGGAGAAATAGTTGGCTTTCCTTTATGTCCTTTACCTCAACTATCCAACGCCACGGCACCTCCCGGCACCATTACCTTCAGTCAAGGGGAAGAGCTCACTCATCTTCTGGCGGGCCATCCTCACTTTGTTGAGCTCCCCTTCCAGCCGCAGCAACCTGATCAGCTCCACGTGACAGTTGTAGTCATAGCCGTTGATAGACAGCTAAGAGGAAAGTCAGCATTCATCACCTCCAGTAAAAAAAGACACTACCTGCCCCAAACAACTGGTATTTACCTGGGAGGCCACCAAGTAAGCAAAGCAGGACCTACCCCTTCTTATGCAAGAAACATACTTGCATATCACACAGAAGATGGGTGAGAAGTATTCCCATCCTAACAGGAAGCTCCCTCCCCGTGGGCCCTCTCTAATGAGAGAGAGCACCATCCTTAGGAAGCTGCCAGTGTCTCCTCTGCCTCAGCTCTCCATCTATAAAATGGGGGCACTGCTACTCTCCAGCCGTACAGTACATGGGGATTCTAAATGGCACGTGTGCCTGTCATGAATTCTTTCATTCTCCTGAACAAGTAAAGACAGCAAGGAGCCATAATAATAGGACTGTAGCTACCAACTCTGGCACACATCCCACACCTACAAATCAACTCCTGAACAACAGCGGGTACAACAGACCAGTAGCTAGCACCTGGGCTCAGTCTCTTTTTGTTTTCTGTTTTTCAAGACAGGGTTTCTCTGTGTAGCTTTGGAGCCTGTCCTAGAACTCACTCTGTAGATCAGGCTGGCCTTGAACTCACCGAGATCCACCTGCCTCTGCCTCCCAAGGATTGGGATTAAAAGCGTGTGCCACCACTACCCCAGCCTGCACTGATTTTAACGCCACCATGTTCAGTTTTTTGGTTGTTTTTCATTTTTAATATTTTCTTTAATTATGTATACATGGGAGTAAGTGACATCAGTTGTCCTAAGAGGCCAGCTCCAGCTGAAGTTACAGGTGGTTGTGAGCCACCTGACCTGTGTGCTGGCAACCAAGCTCCAGTCCTCTGTCAAGTGCTCTTCACCATTGAGCCCTCTCTCCAGACTCATGTGACTGGTTTTTGAGGAGGGCTGGTGCATTCTGGTTAGTCCTGGCCACCAGCCTCCTACCCTGGAATGCAGACCTTGCTGCCAAGGGAGACCGGTAATGAGCTGCACTTGGTGTGGCCCTGACCCTCTGCCTGCCTTCTGTCTACGTATATAAAGGCTCATTTTTACACTTTCAAGTTAAACTTTTCAAGCTAAACGTTGGAAATATTTTTAACTCTTACACATCTACACAAAGGATACATATAAGAATAGCTTTAGTACACCCACCGTGGAAGAATGGAACAGAGACACAGGAGGAGCTGTCTCCTTGGGGTTCTAAGTCATGTAAGGAAGAAACATACAATTAAGACTATCTGACCCGAAAACAGTAGTTACGAGGGGGAATGGGGAAGAAAAACAGCCTCCACTGGAGTTAGGTCAGTTCAGTGGAAGACGCTCCACTGAGCACCACGAGTCAGGCACAGTGCAGCCCCAGCACCGCAAGGGCAGGTGTGGGGAGACTGCGTTCAAGGCCAGCCATGGCTACTTTCAGAAAACAATTGCTCAGATGTGGTAGTGCATGCCTTTAACCCCAGCACTCAGGCAGAGGCAGGCAAGTCTCTGTGACTTTGCAGCCAGCCTGATCGACACAGTGAGTTCTAGGTCAGCTGTGTCTACATAAGAGATCCTATTCCCCCCCCCCAAAAAAGGAAAAGAAAACAATGACAAAACACTTTCCTGAGGACGTGAAGACAGCAAACAAGAAGAGTGTTCAACACCATCAGCCACCAAGGACATGCATGTTGAAACCTGCAGCATTCCACAGCAAGGCTGACAGAGACACACCATCAAATGTTTGTTAGAAAAGGTGTGGGGGGCCTGGAGAGATGGCTCATAGGTTAAGAGCACTGGCTGCCCTTCCAGAGGTCCTGAGTTCAATTCCCAACAACCACATGGTGGCTCACAACTGTCTGTAATGACATCTGGTGCCCTGTTCTGGCCTGCAGGGATACACCTGTATACATATATATAACAAATCTAGGAAGGAAAGAGGGGGCGGAGGGAGGAAGAAAGCAAGCTTTTCTATAGCTAGCTGCACACAGGCGACACCCAGCACTCTGCCTCCACCTTCCTGCCGCCAGCCCTTTGTTCTTTTCCCACAGAAGGAGACAGCATTGCCACTGCCACCCCTGCACGAGTGCTCATGCAGCTTTCTTCCTAGCCCATCCTTACAGCACAAGGCTAAGTCGGGGCGAAACACCCATATCCAGCCTAGCACTACCCAGCAAAGGGAAGGGACCAATGCATACTGTGCCAAGCACAATCTGAAGTTGGAAAGGGGGTTTTGAGGCAGAAAACCAGTCAGTGTAATTTTCCACTTAGCAGATAAAGGGGAAAACAGTGATGTAGAAAGTGTCTCATATAACCACCCAATCATGATTTAAAATTTTTAATTACCAAAACAAGAGAAGGAAGACATAGCCTCGCCTGTGAGCCTGCTCCTTAGTGATCCCTAGTGGGCACACACCCAGAACCTTTCTAAAACCACACCCGTTGCCCAGATAGTTGAGTCTAAAGCTCAAACAGCCAAGGAAAAGAAATTAACGATATAAGGGAAGGAAAAGGTGACAACCATACACAGGCCAAGACTGCATAGTAAACCAAGATTAATCTACAAATCCTTAGAAACAATGAACAAGACTAGCAAGAGTGTAACGCACACAAATCAACTTTGCCTTTTATATATGAAGTTTCTGAAGTAGTTAAACCCACAGAAATGAAGCTGAAAGGTGCCCCAGGCTGGGAGAGAGAGAAGGGGGCTACTGTACAGGGACTAGGCTACAGAAACAAACATGATGCACAGATGACGGATGCCACACTGAGACTTGAACGTTTGGAAACGTTCCCGCTGACAAATTTTAAGCCAGAAAGTCTGCAAAAATAATAGCATCTCAGTATGCTGGCACAGCACAGCCCAAACTGTAGAGTGCCAAGGCAACCATCTCCTGAGAGACTACGTGACCGCAGGGCAGATGTCTGCAACATTCCTGAGCTATTAAAGCCATCTCAATAAAGCTTATGTGCCACGTTCCTAGATTCCAGAACTGTGATGGCGCACACATTTAATACCAGCACTCAGGAGGCAGAGGCAGAAGGATCTTTGAGTTCCAGGGCAGTCAAGGCTATTTCAGAGAGACCCTAAGGCAAAAAGGGGGAGGGGATGTTAAAAAAATCAGCCTGGCTTGGTGGTGCACGCCTTTAATTCCAGCACTTGGGAGGCAAAAGCAGGCGGATCTCTGTGAGTTCGAAGCCAGCCTGGTTTACAACGCCAGTTCCAGGGCAGCCAAGGTAAAGGCACTTGCGGCCAAACCTGGCGGCCAGAGTTCAATTTCCGGAACACACAAAGTAGGAGACAACCTTGTGCGTGCATGCATGCAAACACAAACTGAAAATTTAAGGAAAGTAGACGTCCTGAGTTCGGTTTAAAATAAGAAACACTTTCAAGCTTGTGTAAGAGCCCCTTCCACGAGCCTCAGTTTCCCGCAGTGAAACCTGACTAACGCTACTTCCGTCCCAGCCGTGAGAAGAATTCAATGGACTACATAAGCAAAACACTGGGCACGCAAAGCCGGGAGGACGCAGGAGACACGATGGGTGACGGCGCGCTGGCGACCTCAGAGGTCTCAATGCCGCGTCTGCGGACCCAAGAGGAGCCCGCTGCCCACCCCAGCCCACCTGCTCCTCCAGCCGCTCGATCTCCAGCTGGTTTTTCTCCTCCTCCTCGTCGTACTCCCACTCGTCTTCCCCGGGGGAGCTCTCGGCGGAGGAAGCCATGGCGTCCTCATCGCCGTCACTCTCGCTCACTCCTTCCTGCTGCAGGTCCCACCCTGGCTCCTTGGTCTTGGCCGCCTCGGCGGCCACAGCGCGGGACAGCATCTTCCTCTCCATACTGGCTGCCTTCGCCTCATCCTCCTCTTCCTCGGCCTCAGGCCCGGCCTGGGGCTCAACCTCCGGCTCGGACACAGACGATGCGGCCGCAGTCGCCATCTTGCGCAGCCCGCGACTCTCGGGTCTTCCCTCGCTCACCGAAGCCCGGCGAACATCGGGCTGTCCGTGCCGTCCGCCTGATCAAAACTCCGCTTCATCACCACCAGAAGCATCACGGAGGGCCTCATGACGCGGGAAACTCGTAAAATATCCACCGCGGAGAATCTCTTTATATTTCTCTAGGAGTTACTGTCAGGGGAAAAGACTCATTATCTTAACGTATGTTCCGTTACAACCTTAGACAGTTGTTGGGTCTTTGAACCGGAAGTGGCGGTCATAGCGGAAGTCGTGAGAGCGTGGTGTCTGTAGTAAGGTCGAGACGCCATCTTAAGAAGGTCAAAGTCATTCTTGAGACTAAGCGCCTGCAAAGCTCAATCCACTCTAGTGCGTGCTTGTTTCCCAGGAGCCGAGTCGCAGGTGAGATCGAATGCATCACTGAGAAAATTCCAGAAAAGTAAAGCTTCCTCTCCTGTCGCATGCACACTATACTACACTCCCCTTTTGTAGTCTAGTACCTAGGAGGTGTTAATCCCGGGCATTTTGTGACTTTTGGGGTTCATAGTCAATATTAATAAGCTACAATAAAACTGAAATATTTTATTCATGGGTATATAAGTCCAATATCCATGTATAAAGCACCATGCCTCGGAATGTGTGTATATGTGTGTGTGTATCTCGACATATACATGCCTCGAAGCATGGCATGTTTCCTTATAATTCTCGTTCTTGAGTAGAAAATCATTGTTTGGCCGACTGCCTTTGTCCTTCACTACAAGGTTAACGAGGCAAGAATCGTGTCCGCTTTGCTTCCCTCGGGACCCCCACCTCGGGACCCCCAAGATTCTGTAGTGACACCTAGTGTACACTCAATATGTATTTGCTCCACAGATGAAAGGGCTGTATTTGAATTAGTAAAGAGAACCCGTTTCCTGAGCGACACAGCCAGAACATGGAGAACAGGAATTTATGCAAGTTCGAATCCCTAGTACGCCTGAGTCCGAGCGCCCTTGAGCGCCCCTGCGACGCCTGAGCAACTCCAACACCCGTTGCAGCAGCCAGACAAACCCGCCCACCGCTTCAGACCTTCCCGCTCTGCGGACCGCCACGCCCTAGGGGCGTGATCAGAAGATCGGCGAGGGCGGAGCCTCGGTGACGTCGGCGTGCGCCCTTCTTTGACGTCGTCGAGGTCGACGCTGATGCAAGCCGGCAACATGGCGGCGGTTGGAGCCGGCCGTCTGAGGAGGGCGATTTCCGCGCTGCAGCTCCGGAGCCCGCGCCTGCCCGCCCGGGAGCTGTCAGCCCCAGCTCGGCTCTATCACAAGAAGGTATGGGCGGGCGAGAGGGTGCGCGAACCGTCGAGGGGACGGGTGGCCGGAGCCAGCCGAGTACCCCTGGGAGAAGCAGTCGGCTCCCCAGCCTCTCCCCGACTCGCTTACCCCCGCTGAACAGTGACCCGACCTGCAGCTGTGGCCCAGAAACAGCCACCGAGGATCCCGCGGCAAACTCAGCCCCACCGCGGCCGCCACTCGGAGTGTCCCAACTCTGGCAGCCCAGAAGGGAGGGTCCTGGTATGTCATCCAGGGGACAGCACACACGCGGGCCTGAATTCACTGTCCCTCCCCAGCGCCCTCACCAAGCCTCTGCCCTTGCCAGTTGGCCTTGACAAGTCACTGGCCCTCGCCTCGCCTGTCCCTACAGATCTGAAAGCGCTCTTCGGCCGTCCCTGTGTGTGTGGAGAGCTCGGGCCAACAAATGCAAACCTATTACGTCGCTATTCTAAGGGGCTGATGGCCTCCAGGCGAGCCAAGCACCTAACCAACACAAAACTTTGGTTCTCGGTGACTTGTGTGTGTATTTTCAGGGAGCACAATGTATAGAAGGGTAGGTAGTTTGTGGGCCCCGACCTTCTAAGGTCGTAAAGGCTCCTTGACTTGAGACTCACTCGGAAAAACAAAAGACTACCACAGCTGATCGAGACATCCAAAGTACCGATTAGATGATGCGTTGTGGGGCCTTAGAGCTTAGACTCAAAATCTGCAGATTAGGATGCCTCCTGCTAACTAGCCAAAAAAAAAAGTTCGAGGTTATTAAATCCTAATACGTCCCTGACTTTAATCGCTGTTTGTTCTGTTCTTGCTTGTGTGCCTTTGCCAAGGCCTTCAACCCCCATGGGAAGAGTGTTTTGTTGACATTATTTGGGCGGGCTGACAGCTTTATGGCAGCAGGGGGCGCTCCTGTACCAGGGTGGCGCTGTGTTTATGTTTACAGCCACAAATGACCAATCCCCGGCCTTGGCTCTTCGGTAGCAGTCTCCTTGAAACTTAATGAAGAAATTTTCTATTTGGGGCCGTTTTTATTCCTGGAGTTTTAAAATACATAATTCTCTTAAGATGCTGTGTTTTGTTTGGTAAAAACGCAAGTGGTGGTTGATCCCAAATCTGATATCAGTGTGTAAGTCACATGATCAGTTGTGGTTGAATTCCCTATGAAGCTAAGACCGTAGCTGAGCTTTTTGCCACTATCTCAGACAGTATCTCCAAGATGAAGGTCGTTGGGAAGGAGATGAAAAGAGTTTGGGTCGCACTTTGTCCTACCTCTGTGCCATTCAGATTGCTGACCCGAGGGAGACAGTAACGCCAAGGTGAATTCTGCTAATCTGTTGTTTCAGGTTGTGGACCATTACGAGAATCCTAGGAATGTGGGGTCCCTTGACAAAACGTCTAAAAATGTCGGAACGGGATTGGTGGGTGCTCCTGCATGTGGTGACGTCATGAAATTGCAGGTACTGGCTGGATGAAAAGGAACACCATTTGCTCACAGAACCCTTTGTCTTATCTGTCCTGTGAGATGGGATGAATGGCTGTCTTGGGTGGTGAGGGTAGAGACTTGTCTTGTTCTGAAAGAGATCACTTCGTTTTCCTCTTCTGCATCAGTGTAGGCCCTGCTTTTAGGGAGTGGAAGGCTTGGTGAAGGTCACTGACCAAATGAGGACTCTACAGGAGCTAGCACTCTCCAGTAAGAAAGGGAATGTGTTGAACAGGAAGCCATAGCTTCAAGTGCAGTCTCCCTGATGGCCAGTAGGATTGAGCACTCACTAATCAGTGTCCAAGAGAAAGGTATTAATGGAGACCTTGTTTGCAGACTGTCCTGGTGCCACGGCTGATAATGGCAGCAGCTGTGAACAACAGACTTGTGCAAACAGGGATTCATATACAGCAGGCTAGGGTGGGGTGAGAGGTATCATTTCCCTGCTCCTCTCTGTCAGCTGGGCCTGTGTGGGCCCTGGGTTTCACTGTCTGTGACTGAGCTCTTTGAAACAAAACATAATAATTGATGCCATAGCATCTGGTGTGCACAGCAACCCAGGGCTCGTGCAGAACACCCACTGTGGCTCTTGATTCCAGGGTCACCTCTTAGCTCCTGTTTCTTTTCTAGATTCAGGTGGATGAAAAGGGGAAGATTGTGGACGCCAGATTTAAAACATTTGGTTGCGGCTCCGCCATCGCCTCCAGCTCCCTAGCCACGGAGTGGGTAAAGGGGAAGACGGTAAGAGTGCTCACAGATTGTATGGAATTGCTGGACCTTAGCACTCAGAAGGATCTCCAAGTGTCTTAGGCCAGCCTAGTCTACGTAATGAGGCCTGTCTCAAAATAACTATAGAATTAAATCAGAATTCCCTGTGACCTTGGCTCTGGAAGAATCCAGTCATAAGTCACAAAGCAAAAAGCAGGAAGATGAAGACGGCGAGTTCAAAGCCAGCCTGGGCCCTGCAACAAGAAGACCTTGCTTTAAAAAAGAAAGGAAGGAGGGAGGGAGGGAGGAAGGAAGGAAGGAAGGGTGTGCTTGATTTCTTGAAGCCATTTTTTCTAAAGTTTAATACTGGTTACGTTCCTCATATTGGGAGTTGTGGACCATTTTGTTGCTTGAGGCTTTGTATTAATTACTGCTATTTGGTTATCAGCTAAATAAAAGAAGGTCATCACCAATCTTTCCACCAGAGCAGAGCAGAGCTGAAAAGAAACCACCAAGGGTTTTCCCTAATGTCCTTAAGGTTTCCTGAGACTTGCTATATGATAGTTCCTGTTTATTTCGTCCCGTCTCCTGCTTCAAGGAGGATTCCAAAAAGGCACATTCAAATTGGTAGAAGTCACTTGTGTTGAAGGGGGTTTAGGAATCAAAGTCACAAGGGCCAGAGCCAAGGAAGCAGACTAGGTGAGCAATGGTCCATGTGGTTGGCCAGGAGCCTCTGAAGGGATCTGGAAAGGACTGTGAAGTCTTTGCATCCTTTTCTCTTCCAGCGCTCTCCTTAGCAGCTAAGCTGAGGCTGCTGAGAGCCAGCTGCATCAAAACCACTGCACTAGCTGGGTGTGGTGGCGCATGGCACACCAGCCTGGAATCCCAGCTCATAGGAGGAAGAGGCAGGACTGGGGTGGGAAGATTTTCCTCAACTATACAGTAATTTAAAGATCACCCTGCCCTGCGTGAGATCCCATTTTAAAGTCACGTGCTCATCCTCTGCACCCTCCCAGGCCCCACCCATTTGGAGGAGTGTGCTTCTGTTGTCAGCTCTCCAGCAGAGCCATTGCAAGCCTCACACCAGCTGCTCTGCAGGGTTCAGGCATTCTGTCTGTAGAACTCCTGGAGGCCAGGGAAGCCTAGGCCGGCTTGTTATGGAAGAAATGGCATAAAGGAAGTTGGTTAAGAACTAGCCTGGGGGGCAGAAGTGATACTGCACACGTGCCCCCAGGGCCTGGCATTTAGAGGGCTCTGAGCTATGACAGAAAGTAGGTGGTCTCTTTCTCTCATCTTGAGGTCTCCCTGGGAGAGACTGGCTTTCCTTAATGTACAGGCCATGCCTCACGGCCTCCCATCATCCCTCAGAGCTCTCAGACCCCAGGCATCCTCAGACAAAGGCCACACAAGCAGCCTAGGCAATGCCTGCCTTCAGTAGGCAGAGCATCTCATTCTTGTTTACCCAACCAGGCAGTGCGTGGAAGGTGGAGCCTGCTGGAGACCCCTTGGTACACAGTGGCAGTCCTGTACTTGTTTTGAAATCCTAAGCAGGCATCACCCCTGACAGCCTTCCCTTTTCACTGCTGCCCCTTGGCAAGATTCACTAAAACTATGTGCTTTCCCTGTACCTCAGGTGGAAGAAGCCTCGACCATCAAAAACACAGACATCGCCAAGGAGCTCTGCCTTCCACCCGTGAAACTGCACTGCTCCAGTGAGTCTGCCTCAATTGCCAGGCATCTAAGACTCTTGGGAGTCATAAACTCCCTATTAGGACCCCACCCTGTGGCCCCAGAGAATGGCTGCCATGGCAACCTTTAGGAGGTTGAAGTTTGCTCTCACAGCCCAGACCTCTAGGAAGTCAGGCTAAGAGATGCTGTGACCTGGAGCCACACCAAACACCCAGAAACACCCAACTGGACAGCATTGCTCCCCTCAGAGATGAGGAAGTGAGGCTTGGGAAGAGGCGGTAGGAGGGCCAGAGGTGAGCCTGGACCTTTGTTCAGAATCTGCTGTTCCTAGCACACCTATAGCAGATAGGCTGAGCAAGAGATAGCTTTCTCCACCACCCTGTTCAGTGCATTTCCTCAGGTACATCGCCTACTGCACTGACTGCTCTACGAGAGGCCATGCACCTCAGAACCTGCAGTCAGATCTGATGCCCTCCGTCCTCTTAGGTGTCCCAGAAAGCAGGAATGAGGATGTCACCTCACCATGCTGTCAGGATTTGCTGATTGAGTTATAGCTCACGTGCATCAGAGGCTAGGCTGTGCACTCCAACACCATCTTAGGGTGCCCTTTGAGTGGGACAGCGCCTGAAATCACACTCTTTCCACTTGAGCTTATACACAGTTTGGCAGTTCTGGGAAAGCCTCGGCCTTCAGCCTTCCAAGTGCTCATCTCTGTGGGTTGTTAGCTTTCTGCCCCTTCCAACTCCCAGCTTCTACTTCCCCGAAGCCTGACTCTCAGTACAAGCCTTCCAGTGCGGGACTGTGGGAGGAGGTATGTAGGCCACGCCTTCAGAGTCCTTGGCTTAAGACAGCTCTGCCAGCTCCTGTGACCTCTAGTCCACCCTCTGGGACCTGATCTTTGCTGTGTCCTTGCCAGGTGACAGGCGCTTTCTGGAGATCCCCTCACTATCCCAGCCAGGAAGGCGAGACCATCCCAGTCGGTGTGTGCCCAGCTAGGACACTCTTGGGCCTTCCCAGCTCTAACACCCTTCAGTTTAAAAAGATTATTTTCTTAAGACCACCTCCCAGGCCAGGGAGACGGCCCAGGCTAAAAATTTGTCACCAAGCCTGAGTTAG
Source organism: Ellobius talpinus (assembly GCA_001685095.1). Taxonomy (NCBI): domain Eukaryota; kingdom Metazoa; phylum Chordata; class Mammalia; order Rodentia; family Cricetidae; genus Ellobius; species Ellobius talpinus. Next base: position 34,583 of record LOJH01000450.1, on the reverse strand, counting down.
AGCCCTAAACCCACATAGTGGAGGAGAAAACCCCCTTCCCTGAGTTGTCCTCTGACCTCCATGTGTGCATGACACATGTACCTGCTCAGTTCCATGTACAAACACATGCATAGATACTCTAAATGCATATTTATAAAAATATGTAAATATATAAAGATGTATGTATATAAGTGTATAAAATAATAAAGACCACCTCTCCAGTGTCTAGAAATTGAAGCTATCTACCCTTCCATGCCTTCCAGTGCTGGCACAAGATGCCATCAAGGCCGCCCTAGCTGATTACAAACTGAAACAAGAATCTAAGAAGGAAGAGCCAGGGAAGCAGTGAGCCCTAGAGAAGCCCCAGCTGGTCACAGCAGCTGCTTCCCACCATCTTTGCACCATGCCAGAGAAGCTACGAGAAACAGGCACTCTGCACCATCTGCATTGTGGTTCTAATGCAGGCAAATACACTGTTGATTACGCCTAATCCTGCGCTCCTTTCAGCTCACTTGCGTCCTTAGTTAACGTCTGTTCTGATTTATGTTGTGGCCGGGGAGCTGAAATCGGCACCGAAGTCATAAGCTTTGGCAGCCCCCGCAGAGTGACAGCAAATTTTCCCTAACCCTGTGTGGGGAGATGCCAGCAGAATGCCTTGTTCTAGTTATTTGATAGAGTTTATTACTGTATGTTTAACAGATCTGCATATATATTATAATAAAAGAATGTAAGATGATGGTTTTCTCCAGTGAGCCTGTCTCTTGTCACTTGCCCCCAGTGCTGTCTGAAGCCCCTTGGAGTTCTCCAAGGCCAAGCTGAGATGGAGGACAGCACACCAGACAGCAGTGGCCACTTGGTGCTTTTGAAAGGGCATAGAGGATGTTTGCGCTTTTCACTGCTCTTTGGGAAGTGTGGTCGACTCACGACTGCTTGGAGGGTCCCTGCAGTAATTCCCCTGGTCTGTGAAAGTCAGAAATTAACCCAAGAAGCCGGCTGAGGTGTTGCCTAACCCTGTGGGCCAAGCAGAACAGCCTCAGGGTGAGCTTAAACTATTGCCCAGGCTCTGGCAGACGGTTCTGCTAGCAGTTCAGCGGCCTCACAGGCTTTGTGTGGTGACCGGTGAGCCAAACCAGAGTGGAGAAACTCGTGAGTTCTGCCAGTGAGTGTGCCCGTCTTGTGTTTCCCAGAAGAGTGCATGTACTGCACTGGCACTCAGTTTGCTCAAGACAGGCGTGGCACCTGCCTGTAAACCCAGCACTTAACATGTGTTAAGGGAGATTAAAAGTTTGAGGGCAGCCTGGACTACATAGACCACGTCTCCAAACACACAGTCTGCTCAGGCAGGGATAGCCCTGAGCTCAGTGTACAGTGCATTGAGAGGCCCTGATTCTAGTGAAGATGCTGGAACACTACCACAGTGAACTTCAAAAGCAAACTTTCTGATGGTGGCTTCGCTGTGCAGGCGTATGCAGGCTGACTCTTAAATCATCTTTATTTTAAGATACTCTGGGTTCTGGTGAAGGGCTCAGAACTTCAAAGGCCACTCGCTCCACAGTCTGGAGGAGACCACAGAATCCATCAGAATCTCAAATTAGACCCTGGGTGGGGCCGTGTCAAATTGTCCTGCAGGGTGTGTCATGCTGTGCCATTCAGTCCCCTGCTTGTGGTAGTGGCACAGTGCCCCACCTCTATTTGTGACTTTAAAATGAGGCACTTCTGTCCCAGCTGACATCTGAATTCACACATCAAAAGTTGCCGCCGGCACAGCATAACCCTGAGAATATGAGCGGGTGCAACCCTAACATGTCCAATTTCTAGAACTTGCTGTAAGTCCACCCCTCTACAGGCAGATCGACTTTGGGCCCCATGTACCCCTCACTGAGCCTAAGTGAGGGGTTTGTCACAGTCTCCATGTGGATCTCTGAACCCTGGAATAACTCCCCCATGCAATGTCTGTTATTTGGAGGGTTTGGGTTTGGGGTTTTTTGTTTGTTTGCCTCAAAATCCTCCTGCCTCAGCCTCCCAAGTGTGTGATTATTTACAGGCATGAACCACATGGGTGGATCACATAATTGGTTTTGAAAGTCAAGGTGAGACCTCTTCATTCCCCCCCCCCCNTCCCTGTTAACCTGTAGGGAGCTGCACTATGAAACACACCATCCTTAGCTGGCCCTGGCTGAGTTCTTGCCTGTCCTGGCAGGTAGCTGTGGCTCTGGGGACATCAGAGGCTTCAACTGGAACACCCACACGAAGCACTAGCCTTCATTTACTGTGACTCTGTCATCCAGGGGATTACCATTGTATGGCTGATGACACTTCAGCCTCTTTGTACACCAGGCACTGGAGCTAAAAAAATCTGAAGTGCTAGGAACTGAAAAGACAAAGAAAAAAGTGAAGTTAGAGGTCTGAGGTCAAGACCCCTCCCTCCAGTCAAGAGTCAGCAGAGAAAGTGTAATGGTTTAAGTAAAATGCTGCAGGTCCCCGAGTGACGGCAGTGGACAGCCGGCCATGAACCCATGCTGCAGGTCTCTGAGCGGCAGCGGGCAGCAGGCAGCGGGCAGCAGGTCCTGAGATCATGGCAGGTCACAAAGGCAGTGGGGCCCAGGCAGGAAGCCACATGGCAGGTGAGAGACAGAGACAGATAGACATGCCATGCAGAGTGAAGTTGGATATTTATTTAGTGGGTTATGGAAGGCAAGGGGAGAAGGAAGAAGAGCAGAGAGAGAGACAGAGACAGAGTGGGGAAGGGAGAGAGAGATGGAAAGGAAGGGACTCAGACTAGAAGCTGAAGATCAGCTTGCCTCTGCGGACCGGTGGGTGTGGGTGTGTGTTGGTGTGTGTGTTTGTGGCTTGTCTCTTAAAGGGACAGCGGGGAAAACCATTACAGAAAGGCTTTATCTGTTACTGTAGTTTCCATGAACACTGGCATCATTGATCTTGCTGCTATTCACAGGAATGCTATTACCATGAGAACCATTACACAGACTGCTCTCTTATAATAAGATAAGCAAGGTTTCCAGCTTCAGTGTTGTTAGCCTGGAACTACACAGCGCTCCAGGGCACTACACAGTACTCTACAGTGCTCCAGGGCACTACACGGTACTCTACAGTGCTCCAGGGCACTACACAGTACTCTACAGTGCTCCAGGGCACTACATGGTACTCCATAGTGCTCCAGGTTACTACATGGTACTCCATAGTGCTCCAGGGCACTACACAGTACTCTACAGTGCTCCAGGACACTACACGGTACTCTACAGTGCTCCAGGTTACTACACAGTACTCTAGTGCTCCAGGGTACTACAAGGCACTCCACAGTGCTCCAGAGCACTACACAGTACTCTACAGTGCTCCAGGTTACTACACGGTACTCCATAGTGCTCCAGAGCACTACACAGTACTCTACAGTGCTCCAGGGCACTACACAGTACTCTACAGTGCTCCAGGGCAC
>LOJH01000450.1:6781-25745 GCA_001685095.1 Ellobius talpinus | reverse complement strand
CCCCATCATCACCTTCCCATCATCACCTCCACCATCATCACCTCCCCCATTATCATCTCTTCCATCATCACCTCCCCATCATCACCTCCACCATCATCACCTCCCCCATCATCACCTCCACTATCATCACCTCCACCATCCTCACCTCCCCATCATCACCTCCCCATATCACCTCCCCATAATCACATCCCCCATCATCACCTCCCCCATCATCACCTCCCCATCATCACCTCCCCCACCATCACATCCACCTTCTCCATTGTCATAGTCACCACAAGGGCCTATAGCTTGGCTGTCACAGACCTCCACACACACCCCAAGAAGCATACCCACCCATGGTCACCAGGAGCCCAGGGCAGGGGAGGTCTGAGGTCCCCCCATCAGACAGGTAGTCATTATGACCCCAGTGCCACAGCATTGTCCATGCACTCTGGAGGGGTGGGGGATGCCCTGCTCCACATCTGAGGTGCTGCCTCAGGAAAATCCTTCTGATTCCCTTGTCATAAAATGAACTCAACCACGCCGGGCAGTGATGGCACACACCTTAACCCCAGAACTTGAGAGGCAGAGGCAGGCAGATCTCTATGAGTTCAAGGCCAGCCTGGTCTACAGAGAGAGTTCTAAGATAATAAGGGCTACAACAGTTAAACCCTGTTTCAAAAAAGAAAAAAAAGGAATCAATTTCCAGGGCTGGGGCTTGCCTAGCATGTGTGAAGTCCTGGGTTCCATCCCTAGCATTGCATAAAGCCAGGTGTGTGTGGTACACACCTGTAACCCCAGCACTCACTGGGTGAAGGAAGGAGGGTGCACAATGTCATCCTAGGCTAGGTGCAAGGGAGGAGCCAGCCTTTCTCTGCTGCTCCCAGACCCCTGTTCTCACTTATTCTAAACACTAGCACAGTTGTCCCCTGTCCCACCCTGCTGTGGTTTCACGGGTACTTCCGTAGGCAAGTTCTAGAAAAGCCTTTGTGATCAACACTCACTGCTCACCACAGCACCTGCCAGGAGGGGTGACGATCCCCCAGCAGTCTGCTCAAAGCCAGACCGTGCGAAGAATGAGACCAAAGCAAGATGTTCTGAGAGTCACGGGAGAAGGCAAAAGCCCAGGCTGGCTACCCCCCAAGCCCAGGTCTCCAGCACAGCTCTGCATAGGTGGGGCCCTGAGGAAATTAGACTTTTGGTTTAAGGAGCTCAACTTGTATTAGATAGCAGGAAGGACTTCCTCAGAGTGCAGGGTTGGTGGACAGTGGAGAGAGTGCAAAAGGAGCTTAGGAAGGGGGGAGGGTTTGAAGATGGCAGGGGAGGGGCTATATTCCTCTGCGGTGGATTCCAGAAGGAGAAGGAGTCAATTTATTCTGAGATCTTGTGGCGAGGCTGTCATGTTTGATGTTGCTTACGGGAGAATGGCTCTGGCGGCCCTCACCTCCAACCTCACAACAGGGTCTCATGTGGAAATAAATGGGTTTGGGGGAGACACTTGGGGCTTAGCAGTCCAGCCCAAGCCTCATTCTCCACTATGTCAGATGCAGCTGAGGCCCAGAGAGGGCAAGTGACTTGATCCAGGTGGCACAGCCCAGCAAGGCGCAGAGGCCAGCCTTTCCTCCCAGGGTTGGACCCTACTTCCATCACAAGCCTATCTCAGGGTGGCCATCTGGGCCTCAGATCCCTGGACTCTCAGTGTTCACCACGTGCTACACCCAGGGTCCAAGAGGCAGGTATGGCTTGGTCACTTGATGGTTGCCTGGAGTTGGCAACTCAGCAAGTTCCCTTCCTCAAGAGGAAGGCCAAAAGGTCCTGGGTGCTGATGCAAGGTGTTCAGCTGCCAGGACTCTGCCGCATGGGTGTCTCCAGAGATGATGGGCCCGCAGCAGCAGACAGGAAGGGCTGACAAGAGACTAGCTACAGTCTGGAGCCCTTGCAGACCCTCTCGCAAGCCACAGGGATGCAACACCCAGCATGAGAGAAGTTGCCACAGGCTGTCCAAGATCCTGAGGAAGTCTGAGCTCATTGACCTTGGGTTCCTTCCCCCAAAGCACCCAGTCACCTATCCATCCATCTGCCCATCCGCCCATTTGTCTGCCCACCCGTCCATCCACCCACCCACCAGCCCACCCATCTGCCCGCCTATCCCTCCATCTTCTCACCCACCCACCATCCACCCATCCATCCACCCACCTATCCATCCACCCATCCACCCATCCACCCACCCACTGCACTGTAGTAAGTGCAGGAAACTGACTATAGAGTTCAACCATCCAGGAGTTCAAAGCTTGGCTCAGACACGTTCTGGTTGTGTGACTTTGGGTGGTCACTTAACCTCTCAGAACCTCAGGGTCTTTCCTCAGCAGGAGGTGAATGACCTCGGTGCCCCCTCAGCTCCGTGAGGGCCCAGTGCACCAGGAAGTGCTCTGTTCCATGCTCACACCCATTATCCCAGCACTTGGGGGGCAGAGGCAGGAGGATCTAGAATTTGAGGCTACCCTGAGCTGCACCCAGTCTCAAAACAAACAAAAACAAGCATTGGTGGCCATCCCCAGGGCACAGTGACTCCTAAAAAGGGGTGGAAATTCTAAAGTGGGATTTAAACATGGAGGGAAGACAGAGCCTCCCCCATCTGTGCTGCCAGCCACGTCTCCAGCTGCTGACCCAGACAACATTCAAGCCCTGGCCACAGTCACCTCATCCCCAAGGGGAGATGAGAAACAGCTGAAATGTGACCTTTGACCTCACTAGATACCCCACATGCACCCAGGGATGTGATGGGGGTCAGAGATCCAGTCTCTCACCCCTCTTGTACAGGGTTTTGGGGTGTTCTTTGAGGACAGTCTCAGCTCTGGTCTCCCAACCCTTGGGACCTTTTGGCTGCTCAAGAAAGCGCAGTTGCAGGAGTCTACTTGACTCTAGGAGTCTCCCAGATCAGGCTGCAGAGCCTTGAAACTCATCTCAAAGAAGAGAGGCCTCCTCCCTCTCCTTCACCTCCTCCCCCTCCTCCCTCTTTTTCCCCCTCCTCCCTCTCTTTCCCCCTCCTCTCCCTCCTCCTCCTCCCCTTCCTCCCCCTCCCTTCACAGTCCAGCATCCACAGGGGGCCTGGTCCCAGAAAGAACTCAGTTCCTGCCTACACCATCACCATAGCTCTCCTATTTCAGACAAGCCCAGAGGCTTGTGGCTTGCTCAGAAACATAACTGGAAGACAGACTTGAGATCCCAGCCCTGTGCTCCTGTCACCGCGCCATGTGCCCTGTCCCTCATACTTATGAGCCCATATTGCTGGATGGAGGAGGCCTGAAAACAGCAGAGGCCCAGGGTCCTGCTACCTCTTCTCCTGCCTTCTGCCACCTAGGTCAACCCCTTGCCCTTCCCACTTCCCTAATTGAACACAGCTCCTCAAACCTGAGGGAGATGCCCGGGGTCCATTCAGGGAGGGACAGACATCACAGATGCCTGTGGCACCAGTGTTCCTGGAAAGGCTGGTTTATAAGCTTGGCTATTTTTCACTCTGCAGCTGCTGCCATAAAGTGCTCCCACAAACCCCCACTCAGGGAGGAACAGCTGGAAAGGGTCTCCAGGGCCCAGAGTGGCGCCAAGTTCCCCCACCCCTTGCTATTTCTGAACAGTCAGAGAAATCCTGAAATTAAACCTCCTGAAAAAGAGGCAAATCCCTGTTCCATGTCACCCAAGGCTCATCCTTTCTCCAGGGCAGAAGAGCAAGGTCTGTCTGCCTGGCTCCCAGCTTGGCTTCATGTGGCCAAATAGACTAGAAAGAACAGGGGCTGGAGGCGACTCAGCAGCTGAGAGCACTGATGGTTTTTTGTTTTTGTTTTTCATTTTGTTTTGGTGTGGTTTGGTTTGATTTTTTGAGACAGGGTTTCTCTATAGCTTTGGAGCCTGTCTTGGAGCAGCTGGCCTCGAACTCACAGAGATCTGTCTGCCTCTGCCTCCCAAGTGCTAGGATTAGATGCATGCGCCACCACCACCTGGCAACACTGGTTGTTTTTCCAAAGGACCTTGGTTCAATTCCACACAACATAAAATATAAATATACATATTATATATATTTTATATACATAAAACTATAACTCCAGTTCTAAAGGCTCCAACACCCTCTTCCAGCCTCCACCCAAACCAGTCACATACACGGTATACACACATGCATGAAGACAAAATATCCACATACATGAGAGAAAACACAATGCTGCTTTAGGTCAGGGTTTCCAATCTGATCGACCCCAAAACAGCCACAGAGGGACCCCAGGTGATTCTTTAAAAAAAAAAAAAAGATTTGTTTATTATGTATACAGTGTTCTGCCTGCATGACAGAAGAGGGCACCAGATCTTATTACAGATGGTTGTGAGCCACCACGTGGATGCTGGAAAGTGAACTCAGGACCTCTGGAAGAGCAGCCTGTGCTTTTAACCTCTGAGCCATCTCTCCAGCCCCAGGTGATTTTTGTTTTTTTGTTTGTTTTGTTTTTTGCCCCCCCCCAGGGTTTCACTGTAGCTATTGAGCCTGTGCTAGACCTTGCTCTTGTAGACCAGGCTGGCCTCAAACTCTCAGAGATCCACCTGCCTCTGCCTCCTGAGTGCTGGAATTAAAGGCATGCACCACCACCACCCAGTTCAGGTGATTCTTTTTTAAATGTATTTATTAGTCAGTTATGATGGCACACACTTTTAACCCCAGCATTTGGGAGGCAAGGATTTGTGAATTTCTGCGAGTCTGAGGCTATCCTGGTCTACATATTGAATTCTAGGGCAGCCAACACTACATAATTCAATCCTGCCTTTTAAAAAATTACAAAAAAGAAAGAAAATGGGTATTTATTTACACATTTTGTGAGTGTGTGTGGCTGAGATTATGTGCACCCATGCACGCAGGAGCCCTTGTAGACCAGAAGAGAACACTGAATCTCCTGGAACAGGAGTTAGAGATGGATATGAGCCCCCAGGTGGGTGCTGGGAGACAAACCCAGTCCCGAGAGCACTTTTAACCACTGTGCCATCGCTCCAGCCCCCCTGGCTCTTGAGGTCAGTTCACTGTGACAGAATGCCCAGCAAACACAGCCTAAGGAAGGCTTTAACCTGGCTCATGGTTTGAAGGATGCAGCCACTTATCGCCTGGATGGCTCTGTGGTGGCGCTGAGGCAGCTCACGCCACTCTGTCAGGAAGTGGAGAGATGAATGCTGGCTCTCAGCCGCCCTTCTCACTCCACCCGAGACCGCGGTCCACAGGATGTGCTGTCTTTGGGGTGGGTCTTACTCGGTTAAACTTCTCTGGAAACCCTCACGGGGGGCCCACAAGTGTGTCTCCCAGGTGACTCCAAGTCCTGTGAGCAACAGTGAGGACCAGCCACAATTCTGATCCCCACTAAACTAGAGGCTCCCTGAAGTTACGTCTGCCCCACATCCTCACCGCTGTCCCGTGTTCAAAGCTCCATGTGGCCACATGATCTTGGACTTGATCTCTCGAAGTCTCCATTTCCCTTTTTCGTTCAGACCCTAGGGATGGGTTTCGCAGTGCCGCAGAGTAATTACACCACATTACTTTTTGTGCTGGAAGAAGGCGCAGTAAGGAAATTCAGGAAGCATGCCCCCTTCACATCGGCATCACTAGAGCCACACGGACGCTTGGACTAGGCAGATACGGAAACGTGAGCTTTTAGTAGTTTATCACTTTTGACAATTTCATACTTGTACATAGTACGCTTCTACCATCCTCACCCCCTTATCCCTCCTCACCCCACTGCCTCCTCTCATCCCCTCTGCTCCTACCGAACCCCTTTATCCCAACCCCCTCCACTTTTGTGTCTGTCTGTGTCTCTCTGTGCATGTTTGTTTGAATAGACCATGGTGCGCATGTGTGGAGATCAGAGGACAGCCTTATGTAGGAGTCAGTCCTCTCCTTCCACCATGAGGGTCTCAGGATGAACCCAGGACACCAGGCTTAGCAGCAAGCTCTCTTGCCCACTGAGCTCTCTCACAGGCCCTAGCCCGTCTTTCCAATAACACTGGTAAGATGCCCTTTTCATCCCATCTAGAAGGTGATGATCAGTTATGAGTCTCCGTTCTTTCCGCCAGTGCATTGGGAAGGCTGGGAGGAGATAACACAAGCTTTCCTTCCGATAGATTCACACTGGAAACAAGCGAGCTGCCCAGCAGCACGTGGTTGGATGGACAAAGCCTGGCACGTCAGCACGATGGAGGGGGACGGTGAATGCTGCTGCACCACACTGACAGAAACATCCAACATATCTCTGTGAGGAGGAGAAGCCGGCCAAAAGAAAGGACACCACACAATTCCAGCTATATAAACATCCAGACACCAAAAGGGATCGAGTTAGTTCTGAGGCTTGGGGTGCTGGAGGGGAGTGTGGGGGCTGGATGAGAAGGAGGCACAGAAAGTGTAGTAGGAGGGATCTAGGAGGAGTCCAGGGTAATGTCTGGAAAGTCAGGTGTGGGTCCTGTTCTCAAGGTACTCAGGAGGCTAAGGCAGGAGGATCAGGGGTTCAAGGCCATCCTCAGCCACACAGTGAGCTTGAGGCTAACCTGGGCTGTCAGGAAGGGAAAGGTTGAGGGGAGAAAAGGGTTTGTGGTTGACAGGTGTGTTCACGTTCTGGTCTGTGGTGACAGTTCTGTGAGGACATGTGTGAACTCACCAGGTTGTGCTTCCAGGCACACTAACTAACCCACGGGTTAGTTACACCTCAAAAAAGCTGTGATCATGACCGTGAAGGTCAGACGCTGTGTAGAGCCTTTGACAATCAGCAGCTGACAGTGCCCATTGCTGCCATGTCCTCTGCTGCCACACAGCCCCACTCTGCAAACACGTGTCCCTAGTGGTAGGTGCTTGCTAAATAGCCATGGGGAAGGGGGACGGGAGGTTGCCTGCATTCTCTCAGGGACCCCGAAACACAAAGGACAGAGAGAGGAGCCATGATGAGGCCAGAGGCTGCCCCCTTTCCCCCCCAACCTCGGCGGCCAGTACCTAGGGGAGGAAGGCAGAAGAGGAGACGGAAGAAATGGCACCCCTGTGTATCCCCCACCCCGCCACCAGCTGTCTTTGACCTTACCACTAACATGTTCTAGCCAGCTGTGGGTACGAATGCAGTTCTGCAGGGCTGTGTGACTGCCAGCAAGTTGCTGCCCTCTCTGAGCTGCTGGTCTCTGGTGAGGGTGAGATGTGGTTAAGTAGGTCCTGGTGTTTGTCTTCCTCCTCCTCCTCACACAGGAGCCAGCACCAACTGTGCCCGCAGCACCAGGTAGAGTGCCCCCGGAGCAGCCCTGAGGTGGAGATGGAGCCCCACACCCTCTTCTCTTGGACTTTGTACCTCTCATCTGGAAGAGCCTGGGAGTTGGGCTGGTGCAGCTCTCGGTAAGCGGAGCTAGGGGACTCGCTTGTGCCAAGCAAGTACTCTACACTGACCTACACCTCAGCCCCGACCCTGGGATAGAAACACCCCTCTTCACACAGCAACAGATACCCAGGGAGGCAAGGTGTGCCCAAGGTCACATGACTGACAATGGAGCTGGCATTAAACCATTGTGACAGGGATAAAAAAGTTTTGCAGAGGGCCACATTCTGCTTACCTCTGTTCTCACCTGAGTGTGACCCAGCCCTGTCCCTGGGGCTTACCTGAGCAGGGTGAGGAAAGAGAGGTGCATGCTTCTTTCTGTGTCTCGTCAGCCCCTCCCCCAGCATGGGGCACCAGCACCACACACACACACATGCACACATGCACATGCACACGCACACATCACATACACACAAATACGCACACATGCTCACACACATACGCACTCACCTGCATACACACAAGCATATGCATATGCACGAACACACATGCATACGCATACATGCACATACACACACATGCACACACGCACACACACATACACACTCACCTGCACACACACTCACAAGCACACACACACACGACCGCATGCACACACATGCACACACAGTGGAGCAGGCCTGGCTGCAGACAGATGGACAAGTTATAAAAGGATGGCCTGTTCAGACCTTGGTTCCCCTGGGGGACACTGTGGCTGTCTCTCTTGACCTTCAAGTCCGGTTCTATCACTGTGGTTCCAGCCTACAACTCAAGATCTCCCTCTATGGATTCCTGGGTGTGTTCACAAAAGAGCCCTTCTGGGTAGATCCCTGCAGAGGTGGAGAAATTCACTCACCTACCCATCCCTTTGTCACTCCTCCCTCCCTCCACCATCCCTCACAGAACACTCAGGATCCTGTCCACTGAGCTGAACCCATGGCTGTGTAACCTGGGCAACTAACTGAATGCACCACTGCAGCCCCGTTTCCTTCTTTGGGTTGTGGAAGTTATACCAGCGCTCACTTCAAGGTCCTCAGAGTGGGTCGGTACCTGTATTTATCAGGGGCTACTGCCATCGCTGAGTCCCGGAGGTGCGGAAGGGGCAGGATAGGATCTAGGCCAGGAGCTGAAGGCTGAGGTGGAGTTAGCATGGTGTGCAGTGCGGGAGGGTAGGAGAGAGTCATGACATGAGGAAAAGCACTGGAAAAGCCCAGAGGCACAGAGGCTCTCGGCCCGCCTCCTTCACCCCTCCCCCTCCAGGATCAGAGAATACCACCATTAAGGCCATGTGCCCTGTATTCTTTGGAGAGTTCTGGAATTAGTGGGAGGCTGCTGCACCGAGAATTGCTTTCCAGTGTTGTCTTGGCATGACCTCAGGCAGCTTCTGTACTTCCGGCCACAGTCAGAACTCAGCAGCAAGGAGAGAGCCCAGCACCCAGAGAAACTGAGGCACTTGGCCAACACAGCACACTAGAATGAGAGGTGTTTAAGTCAACAGACGCAGCTCTGCTGGTGTTCACGGAGGAAGCTGGGCTGGGCTGAGAGGAGGGTCCTTCCCAACCGCACAACACAGAGGCCATTGTGTTTCCAGAAGCCTAAGCATGGGCCTTTCAGACTGGATGTGGGATCCTTGAAGGATCAGGGCTGTAGGAGACAGCCTCCCTGCCACCACCATCCTGGAAACATGGCACGTGTTCCCAAATCCTGCCACATCTGGATTCCAGAAAGCAGTTCCTGGGCCCAAGTAGGAAGTTACCAACACAGGAACTCACCATCAAAGGGAAGAAAGAAGCTAGAAGTGAGGGTGGGGTTGAAGGCTGGGTGGGTGTCATTGTCCCTGAGGCCCCATTAACACTCACCCCACCTACGGAGAATGGGCAGCTGTGCCCTCACCACTGCCCTGTGCCACAGTGCGGCCCCACCAGCTGCAGACCCAGGCAGCAGTGTGTCGTGTGTTTGACACACTACCTCCAGAGATGCTCAGGTCCGTGGGCCCTGACACCTGCGGGCACCCATCTTTCCCTTTGCCGCCCCCATCCTCAGCTCTTGGACCTGGCTGATGCCCTCCCCTAATGCTTCCCACAGCCATGAACACCCCTGACTGCAGCCACGGACAGTCCAGAGACTTGAGCCAGATCAAGGTTTATTATGTGTTATGTCTCCACACCTGTAGAGCTGAAGAGTCCCTGATTGGAGGTGTGGGGAACCCCCCAAGGCCCCCAACAGGACAAAACCTCCACACTGTCAAGGACTGAGGAATGGTGTGGGCTCAGGCTGCCAGACCACTGTGTGAGCAAAGGATGGGCCAAGCCCTACTCCAGGCTGGGTGTCAGAATCCAAAACAACAGTTGTCCCAAACATCCCTTGGCTTCCCAGTTGCTTCAGGGCCCCAGCAGAGGAGAGCTCAATAGCAAGATGAGTTGCCCACTCTCAAATCAGGGTTGCTTGACACTTGAGAGAACCGGACTCCCTTCATCTCACATTCCAACTCTGAACCAGATCATCCAATGGGGTGCCCTAGAGGAAACCGAGAACGGTATTTCCCAGAGTGGGTGTTGTGAGGCTGGACTTTGCAGCCATCCGTTACCGCCCAATACTAACGCATGGGAGAAAGAGAAGCGAAGCCAGACCAACAGGAACCCGTAGAGTAGGTGCATCAGCTCGGAGAGGGTGCAGCAGATCCTCAGCTCACGTGACTTTGGGTTTGTGTATCCATGGAGTGCCTAGAGGAACTATGTGATGAGGCAGGGGCCCCTACAAGGAGCTTCCTAAATAATCAAGTCCACTGAGCAGGGGCAGAATGACACTGACATTCTGGGGTCACAGAGATGAGAAGGCGACCCTCTGCAGTTCCTGGTGCAACTGGACACAGGCTGTACTTTGTTTTTCCCGTGGGGTGCGAAGGCAGCTGAGGACCATGGCAAGCCCATCCACTTGACACGTTCAAATCCGGCAGCCCTGCTTGTCTTCACAGCCTAGATGGAACCGGCAGTGTTTGCTGCCTCACCAGGGGCCTCTGGCCTCTTCCTCTTCTGCTGTGTGGCTGCTTGTGGGGACTGCCTCATTGCAGCTCCATCTGGGGTGTGTCTGTCATTCCTCTTGTAGAGAAGTGGTGCTTTAGGGTGAAGCCCCCAGGACAGTAAGAGGCATTAAAGGCGCTGGAACTTGGCAAGGTGCGTCCTCGGGTGCACCAGAGGTCATCAGCTCTGCCCATTCAGGGTCAGGATTGGTCAGCAATGGCCAAGGAGGGTTGTCAAGAAGCAGTCAAAGCAGAAGGCCTTTCTTGACCAAGGAGGTGATCCTCAAGGACCCGACAGCCAGACTCAGCAGTTCTGGGGCCGGTTAGACACTGGGGGAGACGCTGCCGCAAGCACAGGAACTTTCAGGGGGCCCGGCTGGTCCCTGGGATTCCTCTGCTGCAGAGAAAGACCCTTCCTGTCCCCCTTGGCCCTCACTGGCTTTAGGAGCCCCTATAGCCTCTGCAGAGCCTGACTCTTCTGAGACCCCCAGCTTCTCTGTGGTGGCCCCACATACTGGGGCTTCCTGGACCTCCTCCTGGCTGCTCGGCACCTCAGCCTTCACCAGCTTTGTTCCCTCCCCACTGCCTGGCACCACTCTGGCTGGAGACCGGAGGTTCTGGGTAGCGGCCAGAATGTCAGCCTGGAGCTGCTGGGAGGAGCCCAGGGGCTCTTCCTGCCGGCTGTCAGGTGCCCTGTCAGGGACCTCGCTGAAGGCAGGGGGGCCCCCAGCCCGGTCACTCTGGTTCACATACTTCTTCTCGGGGAAGGAGGATGGGTAGTAGGCTGTGGCCTTGTGCTTCTGGCGGGTGATGAGCGCAGCGCAGACGATGAACATGAGCAGGAAGGCCAGAGAGCCCACCACTGCAATGAGCATCACGTACTGGCGGAAGAAGTCCATGATCCCATCCAGGAGGTTAGTGGGGGGCACAGGGCCCTCCAGAGCTGTGGGCTGGGGTCTCCCTGATGTGGGGCTGAAGGTTGGAGTCCGGGGTGGCGGCAGGCTTGGGGAAGAGGCTGAGGAACCCTCAGCTTCCCCACTGCCCCCCACATCCTCCAGGAAGGTGGCTGGGAGGGACACAGAGTAGGCCACTACAGGCACGGGCCTCAGAAGTAGCAGCAGAAACAAGAGGAGGCTGGAGTCCATGCTGACGTCAGAACCTGAGGGGAAGTGGTAAGAGAGAAATCAGGCCGAGTCTACTGTACCTCCAGGGTCTCAGGTCTCAGGAGTAGCTCACTGACTCCCAAGGACAACAGAGCCCAGAACACGGTCCAGCAGTCACTTAGCTGAACCCCTCACCGTGTAGCAACGTGAACACACTCCCAGGCTGTTGTACATGGAATCCCACCTGTCCCACTCCCTTCTGTTGCCCTGAGGACATCTTGCTCACCTTGGTGTCCTCAGTGTCTTGCATTCACGTATACACTAAGTGCCCAATAGATGCTTCTGCACCCGTGTGGCTGGATTCACATACCAGCTTACACTCTCATGGTTTACTGGACATGGGACACCAGTTGAAGATGGGTGCAAAGCCAGAAGATGCCCTCAGATGTCATTCCCCTCAGCACCCTCTACTTCAGTGCCTCTTACTAGGACCTAGTGCTCATGTGCTAGCATAGGCAGGCTCCAAGAATCCTCCTGTGTCCCATCCCTACTGTGGGTATCACAGGCATGAGTGCTAGAGATGCAACTCAGGTCTTCCAGAGTCACTACCTGGGCCATTTCCTAGCCCAAATACAAATTTGTCATGGGCAGGGCGGTGGTGATGCACGCCTTTAGTCCTAGCACTTGGGAGGCAGAGAGAGGTGGATCTCTGTGAGTTCGAGGTCAGTCTGGCCTACAGAGTGAATTCCAGGACAGCCATGAATGTTATATAGAGAAACCCTGTCTTGGAAAAACAAAAACAAAAAAAAAGCAAGTAAGAAAGAAAAGAAATTTGTCATGGAAGCCTGAGAGCTACCCAGTGGGAGAAGGGGCTAAGATTATACCCATTCCCAGTTGGCAAAAGACAAGGCTCAGGGGAAATTGAGGCTCAGGGGATCATGTGACTCATCCAGGAAGAACTGGCAGGCATAAAGGAAGCAAGGCCCTGAGGACTCTGGCAGATGGGGGTGGGGTGGGAGATCAGATGTCTGAGGGACACCTCTGCACAGGAAGTGTCCCCAGGACATCATTACCCCTGGACTTTGGTAGCTCTGGCATAGGCTTTTTCAATCAACTCACTTCCTTTTCCAGAAGATTCTAGGCTTTGAAGCTACCAGGTCCGCACACACACATCATATACATGTGCACCCTCACACATGTAGGAAGCCTGGCTGTCAGGAAGGGAATCAGGACATTTGTGTTCCCAGCCCCCCCAATCCTCAGAGGCCTGGACTCCTCTGTGAGCCTCCAAAAAAGCAAGAGGGTCCAGGGGAACCACAGTTCCTGGGGAGACAAAGCTAGCTAGCACTGCAGTTTCTCTCTAGTGCCACGGCCCCTCCCCACCACCACCACTAAATGGGAACCAGATGCTCCCCTCCCCCCCCTGGAAGGCTGCTCCTGGCATGAACCCCCAGGCCCCATCTGGCCCAGACAGCCAGGCTAATTAATAAATTCCTCATTGCCCAAGTTTACACTAACTCTCCCAGTCAGGAGAATGGGAGCTGGTGTTCAGACTGTTGCTAGCCCAGCGGAGCGCTCTGGTCCCCTGGCTGCCTGGGGCTAGGAGTCTAAGACAGAGAAAGTTTCAGGGCCATGTCTCAGGGGGTCTCCCTTGGAGGACTGAGATGGGGAGACAGAGGCAGAGGCCCAGAGCAGGCAACACAGCAAGTTCCTGAGCTGCACCATGGCCGTGCTCCTGCTTGGTGAGACAGGTGGCATTACCTGCCTCTTGTGTGGCAGGGACTCAGGAGGCTGGTCATTTAGTGACTGTCCCAGTGGCCTGAAGTCTTCCAGTTATGTGCACTGAGCCCTCGGTATCACAGGAAACTGGCATCAGGGTGTCCCCACCCCCACCCGAAGGAGCCCAAATCAAGTCATTGCATGGAGCATCTCTCAGCCTCCTGTCTTTCCAGTCAGCTCTGGGTGGCTGACAACATCACAAGGCTGTGGAGGGATAGTTACACTGTTTGCTTTTATTGTTAAACTCTTATAGTTTAATTTTCAAAATGCTTTCTGTCTTGGTTGGGTCTGCAGCAGGGGCAACTGCACCGATGCCAATCTGGTCAAAATGGCTCAAACAGCAAAAGACCGAAGTTCATTTCAGATCATAAAAAGAGGCTAAATGGGCCAGCGAGATGGCTCAGCAGGAAGGGAGCTTGCTGCCAAGCCTGATGCCCTGTGTTTGATCGCCAGGGCCCACAGGATAGACGGAGAGAACGTCTCCCACACCTTATTCTCTGACCTCCACTCATACACCATGGCCTGCACAGGCCCCTAAAACATATAGAAATGTAATAAGTTTTAAATGATTAAATTACCAAGGGATTTGTTATATATATATTTTTTCTTTTTCTGCTGCACCAGGGCTTCATGGTGTGCTAAGCAAGCATTCTGTTGCTGAGCCCCAGGGTTCATGGACAGTGATAACTGAGGCCTCCATGGAGGATGATTTCTATCAGCCCCCTTCCGAGGTCTAGGCCTACAACGGATACACTCAGGTTCAGAGTAGATGTGACACAGTCAAGGACATACAAATGATACATGACCGGGCTAGGTTTTGAGTCCTCTGCCGGGAATGTGTTATTCTCTTAGGGTGTGCATGTATGTGATTGTTTGTGCATGCATGTGGAGGCCAGACAACAATCTGCAGAATTATGCCCAAGAGGTCTCTCTCTCTCTGAGAACTAGGTGTCACCAAGTTGGCTAGGCTGGCCCGTCTCCGCCTTTCCAAGGCTGAGATTTGGGGTGCACATCACTATGCCTACCTTTTTATCTGGGCGTTGGGCTTCAACTCATTTTTTCTTGACAAGCATTTTACTGACCTGCTTCCCTTTCTACACCATCCCCCTTCTGGGGTGGTGCTGGGGCCTGAACCAAGGGCCCTTTGCAGTTGGGCAAGGGCTCTGCCACTGATCTATACCCCAACACTGGGTCAGTACTTGGGAGACAGGATGGCAAATTTAAAAACATTTTAGGCTACATATTAAGATGCTGTCTAATAATACAGTTGTGGCAAGTGATAACTGTTGCTCCAGAGGGACAGGCCACGGTGACTACAGTGCCTGAGCACCACAGACGTCCCCAGGCATACTGACTGACCCCAGATACATCAGCTGGAAAGTCACTGGGCAGGCTTCATCAACCTGGCCGCCATCATGTCTAAATCTGCCAGCTAAATCTGCCTTACTTTCCCCATCTTCAAATGGGCAGCAGTGGGGTGACTCCAGGCTGAGACTCAGGGAGCTGCTGGGATTGGGTGAGAGAACATTCTAGAGGTGACAGGACAGGCTTGATCCCACAGAAAAGCTGGAATTCAGGAACGGAATGCGCCAGGCAGGATAAGCCAGCAGTTTCCCCTCAGCAGACCCATGGCTATCCTCACTTGCTCTGGCCCCCAACAGCCCCAACAGAAAAGCAGGACACACATGCATACATGTGTGCATGGACACACACATGTAGACAGCAATGCCCCAGACAAGAGAACACTGGCCTCCTGCTGGCACCCCAGATCAGCCAAAGGGATCCAGACGGAGCAGCAAAAACTGCTCCTGCCTCAAAAGAGCAAGACCCTAACTTTCGGAGTCCCCCACCTTCCTCAGTCCCTCCGGGCTCTCCCAAGAAAGGCAGCCAAGTGTGGGGACTCAGCGCTGCATGGAGCTAGCCAAATCTTGCAGGAGATGGCCATGTGACCCTGAGCGGTTCCTCTAAACTCTCTGGGCCTCAGTTTCCTCTCTGTGGAATGGAAGAACTGACCTGAAGAGGCCTGAAATGACTGCTACCTGTCAGGCACCCTTGGCTGCCTTCTGGGAGGGCAGGGCCTACTTGGTCTCCTGGATCCATCCTAAACAGGACTCAGAATCTCAGGCGGGTAAACCTGTTTCCAGCCCAGAGGAAACTCATTGCCCAGCAGAGCCCTTTTGGAGAGGTAGCTCAGAGCAGCTGCCCCTGGGGCTGGACATGTCGGCTCCCAGAACTCCAGCTTCCACATCTATGCAATGGGGACAGGTCACAGAAGTACCTGGCACATACGTGTCAGCAAGGGGATGCAGCGGACACTCCAGGACCCTCTCTCCTAAGAGCTGCTGCTTGAAATTGAGATGGTTAGAATAGACAGATGAGGAAGTTTACCCCTAAGGACTGGGTGCCCCAGGACCTGAGACTGCCTAGCCAGAGCCTCTGTTTCACCCCCACCCAGAAACTGGGGGCCAAGGATGGAGAGGCAGGCCATGGAAACCTGGCTTCAATTAGACTTGGGGGAGGGGGTTCTGGAAGAAGCATTATATCCAAGCCCATTTCCCTGGGGCTGCCAAGGACAGGGACCTCTTGAAGAGCGGCCTGGAGGAAGGCTGAGGTCTCAGAGCCCACACACAAGCTTACACACTTGCACTATTGCGGCAGCATCGGCAGCAGCAGTCAGAGCTCACAAAACAGCTCCAAGACACTCCAGCAAGCTCCCACAGCCTCCAGCTCTTGTACACACACACTAATGGTGGTATCGGACATCCCAAGCACAGCTTACAGCTGCACATGAGACAAGTTCCCACCAGCAGCACTGTGGCCTTGGAAATGACACTCTGACATTCCCACCACATACATGCACAGTTCTGGGGACCCCAGCACCCACGCACACACACTTTACCACAGGATACTCACAGCCTCAAACACATACTCAGATTGTACTACCCACATTCAGGGATTCTGGCAAAGTTCTCCAAGAGTCTGCAGCTCCAAACTCCAGCCCATCTCAGACTTCCGGAGCTGCAGGCTGGGACTTACCGGCTTCTGGTGAAGGAAGGCCTGCCAGGTAGACGAGCCTGGCCCACTAGAGCCCGACAGTCTGCTGTCTGCCGCCAGCTGCTCTGGCTGGTGCCTGCCCGCCTCGGCCTCCAGGCCCTCCTCTTTCCTCCTCCCCGCTGGGCTGGAGGGCCAGCTTGATTTCATTAAGAGAGCTTGGGGTGGGGACAGTGTAGGCGGGTCTATGCCGGGCCACACGCAGTCACACCCTCCTCACACTCCCAGCTTGCTTCCTCCTGACCTCAGGTCCCCTGGGCAGACTCAGACAGACAGACCGAGGGGCTTCCAGGAGCGAGGGGCTTCCAGGAGCGAGGGGCTTCCAGGAGCGCTTCCCCAGAATGTCCAGCTGAGGTCTTTCCCATCCCCCCCACCCCACCTTCCCTGAGGGAAGTCAGGAGGCTCTGAGGCCCTTGGAAGTGGGAAGGAAAACTCTCCATGGCCCATTCCAGCTCTGACTCAGGATTTCCAGACTTAGGGTGCAGAGTGGAATGGGGGTGTTTCAGGGAAGCCTGTTGGCACTGAGTTCAGGCACTATTCCAGCCCTTCCTCCCCAAGTCTTGGTTTCCCCGTTCTTGGGGATGAGAGGGATCTCCCTGAGGTACTGGCAATCTACCCCACAAAGCCCCAGCAGGGCAGCTTGGGCAGAAGTTAAGAACCCATTCCACAGAATCGGAAAGAAGATGGGGGAACTCAAATGGTGCAGTGAGGTCCTGAGGACTGCAGCTAACCGGCCCTAAAACACTATGGGCATTTTCAGAGGGGAACCCAGTGGTCCCTGGAGCACTGAATTCACTCACGCACACACTCACTCAGGCACTAGCTCACTCACCCACTCTCACACTCATGCACTCACACTCACTTTCACACACACTCACTCATACACTCACTCAGCCACTCATGCACTCACACACACTCACACACTCACTCACACACTCATGCACTCACTCACACACCTACACACTTACACATCCACTCACTCACCCACTCACGCATTCACTCACACACTCACATACTCACACACCCACTCACTCACACACTCATGCACTCACTCACACACCCACTCACCCACTCACTCATGTACTCACACACTCATACACCCACTCACTCACACACTCACGCACTTATTTCTGTCAGTGCTGAGCAGATCCCAGATGGGATGCAGACTCAGCAACACCTCCCCCCCAGGAACTCGCGGGCTTCCAGAACTACCAGCACCAAGATTCATCATGGGGTGCGCCTTGCCTTTTGTAAACCAGAAGGGGTTCCATGGCAAGAGAGGGCCTGTGGGGAAACCATGCAGGGAGGCTGGAACCCCACCTGTAAGCATGCTGAGCAAAAGGGGGCCTGGCAAGGCACTGGAGGCAGTGAAGGGGTGAGGGCGGCCTACCCTGCCTTACTTAAACTAGACAGCAGTTTCAGGGGCAGCCAGACCTCCCCAGGGCCACTTCCCAGGGAGCAAGCCCTGTTCCCAACAGAATGAGGACTCTGTCAGGACTCTGGTCCTCAGGGAGGGCCAGATCCCCAGCCTCATCAGGGATCTGGGAGCTTCAGGCATGACTTGGCTTCAAGCATCCTCCTCCTCCGTGTTCAGCAGCCACACAGAATCCTCGAGCAGTGAGCCCAGTGTCTTGACCCTCTTTCTTTCCCTGAATGAAAGTCACCTTGGGGTGACTAAGGGCTATTATGTCCCCAACTAAGGTCCCTAGCTCAGGTAAGTAATACT
The DNA here is from genome assembly GCA_001685095.1 of Ellobius talpinus. Taxonomy (NCBI): domain Eukaryota; kingdom Metazoa; phylum Chordata; class Mammalia; order Rodentia; family Cricetidae; genus Ellobius; species Ellobius talpinus. The sequence continues at coordinate 7,739 of LOJH01000450.1, read as the reverse complement.
CTTTACCACGGATGCTACTGTGACACAATCACAGGGTATAGACAATGTAGGTCCATGTACGCTTGTCTTCTGCCCTGGGGATACAGGGTCCGCCTTGGTGCTGAATGGGGCTGGCTCCAGATTCTGATGCCAGAGTCCACGTGTGCTCAAGTTCCTCACACAACTTTGCATAGTGCCTGTGCAGAACCAGACTTCCCGCCCCACCCCGGTGCCCCTTAACTCATCTCAGTGTGCCTTGGTGACTTCTCTTCCTTTTCATTTCCCCTCTTTTCTTCCGAGACAAGAGTCTCCTGGACTCCAGGCTGGCTCAGATTTGATGTGTGACCAAGTACATTCTTGAGCTTCTGATCCTCCTGCCTCTACCTCCAGAGTGCCGGGCTTTCAGCCCCCAGGACAGACAGCATGGGACTCAGGTTTGCATGCCTGCTGGGCCTGAGCTGCCTCCAGGTAACTGAGTCTTCTGCAGTAAGGAACAGGCCGTTGCTCTACTCGGCTGTCAAGGGCAGGATGTTAAGGGAAAGTCTGCACCTGCTCAGTGTGAATGTAGTCATCTCTGCTGACCCAAGGACACAGGGCCCAATCAGTGTGAATGTAGTCATCTCTGCTGACCCAAGGACACAGGGCCCAAAGATGCTGGGCAGCCACATCTTGTCACTTAAGAGAGGCCTGCCTTGCAGAGTCTGGTGCCCACAGGTTCTGGAGGTGTGAGAGAGGGAAGCTCCAGAACAGGAACCTGAGGCTCACAGTGGAGTGGCATGGCCAGGGTAGTGGAAGGCTGGGTGCAAGGCCCCTTCTGAGGCACCAGTTTCTATTTCCAGATCTTCCGAACTGTCAGCACCAGCACCAGGTCAGTTTCCACCTCGAACTGGACCATACCCACAGCACAGCCCTCTCCTAGGGAATGTGGGACCACACACACACACACACACACACACACACACACACACACACACACACA
>LOJH01000449.1:85339-96241 GCA_001685095.1 Ellobius talpinus | reverse complement strand
TCACCTGTTGGAGGGGTAGAGGGGCCTGAAGCCAACTCATCACTTTTGAATATGTGTCAGTTACAACTACAAAGACAACCAAAAGGAGGTCTTAGCCGTTGTCTGCCAGCTTCGGTTGGGAACAGCAGGTAGAAGCTGCACCTCGCTTTTATTTTTTTCACCGTGGGAGCTATAAATAGCCCACCATGTGGGAGGTTCTGGCTGCCCTACCTACACTTGCCTGCTACCTCAAGATCCAGGCAGCAGAGACTCCCACGTAAACATCCTCAGATCGCCAAGCTGCCTCCCCATCTCCCTCACCCCTCCTAAGACATTTTCCACAACACATACGTGACAAGACAAAATGTCTCTGAGTGGTGTGTGTGTGTCTATGTGTACGTATGTTGTTATTTTGGTCTTAGCTTTGAGTTCTAGATGCATGCCACCCACACTCTCGGCCTGGGATGTGAGGCCTCCTCCATGTCTTCAAGAGGTGGTAGGCATAGAAAGAAGAAAGGAAGGAAGGAAACAAACCTCCGCTGCTTTTACCTCAGTGTGCCCAAAAATGCACTGACTTTTAAGTTTTTGTAACCATTTGTTGATAGTCTATAAACTCATTTTCTCCCATGAATATTTCGGAAGCTTTTTCTTTCAGAATTTTTCTTCAGAATTTCTTTACTACCACAACTCTTTGGTAAAGAAAATGGCCTTCAAATTATTCCTTGTGTGTTTTGTGTGTGTGTGTGTGTGTGTGTGTGAGAGAGAGAGAGAGAGAGAGCATGAGCTATGTGGACATCTATTGTTTTCCTCGGTTGCTCTCCATCTTTTTTTTTTCACCTGGCTATCTGGCCTGTGAACTCTAGGGATCAACTTCTTTGTCCCCTATTCCAATGGCGGGATCACAGACATACATGCCTTTTGCATGAGGACTTTTAGGTGGGTGCTGGGTGGGGCTTTGAGGACAGTTCTGAACCCAGGCCCTCATGCTTTTTATGGCAAACACTTTATAAGAAGAGGCATCTCCCAAGCCCCTTGTTTTCACTTTGAGTGAACTCTGGGCTCTAAGAGTCAAGGAAGTGTCTATTTGTAGCTAAATTATTAGCCCCCTGTGTCACAAGTCATGCTCCTAGGGAATCCAAAATCTCCCTGACTATGGGAAAAAAATGGTCCTTCTAATCTAGTTCTCAGAGTATTGGACAGCTTAGCCACTACACATCAAAGAAGGTCTTCAGTTCTTTGATGGACTGAAACATGGTCTTCTTATACAGCCCTGGTTGACTGTAACTCAGAATCCTCCTGCTTCAGCTGCTGCAGTACTGGGATTACAGACAAAAGCCTAACTTTTAGTTCTTTAACACATTATAAAGTAGACAGATCTCTGGTCTCAACTTCCTCCCCAACTTGTCCAAATCTGAGGAAACTAAACAAGCAAGCCGAGAAGATGAGCCGACACACATGGTTGAACATACATTCATCTTCCCTTCTGTGATTTTTCTACTTCAACCAAACCTGTGCAAACAAGAAGTAGTTGTTCTAGCAGTTTCTATACTGTATGTGTCCCTGAGCCCACTCCCCTACCATCTCCAGTGTGTCTCCAAGCCATTGTATACTCGTGCTCAGAACAAAGCTAGAAGCTGGCCTAGGTTATCTTCTAGTGGAGGTATACCAGAACACCAGCGTAGCTGACATTTGAGTCATTAGTGTTGAGCTTGACTGTTTTATTATATATTTTGTTGGTCCATTATCAGGTAGGACAGTTCAACAAAGCCTGACACTAGTATGGCCGAACTGTTGATCACTCAGTGTCCGTTCCTAAGAGCCCATCCGTGCCTGACTGACCCACAATCACACCTGCCACTGTGTTCATAGGGAGGTACGAGTTCATTATCAAGGAAACGCATCAAGAGAGGAGTGGGCACAGAAACAATCCTTGCCCCACATTGGACTGATGTTTGGATACAGGATAATAAAAATAAAGCCCTGGACCACATCTGCTGTTTAGCCACTGGCAGCTGAGAAGGTTCCACATCCCGCCCTTTCCTGTGAACATTTACAAGCCTGGCCGGAGGCAATCAGATCTCCGCTGCAGAAAGCAACTGCATCTTTTCCTTTGCATGGTCATTGACAAGTGCATCTTAAAGATACAGTACAATGAAAGTTAGACCTGGTGGTGTATGCCAGTAATGGCCACAAACTTGGGAGGGGTAGGTGGGAAAACTGCCCTGAGTTCAAGGCCAGCCTGGGCTACACAGTGAGTTCTAGGCTAATCTGAACTACAGAATGAGATTCTGGCTCAAAACAAAACATAGTAAGTAGATAAGCAAAATAAGCCAAAATCCCACTAAAGCTTGCTTCTTTTTGATGGAGGTTAAAATATAATTCTATCCAATCAGACTCCTGCATAGAACCTGTAGAAAGAAATGAAGTTAAAAATAGCCAATAATCAAAGTTGGAAACCTTACCTGACAGCTGCCCTAGAAGTGTAAAGGCACTGAAAAATTAGCAATTAGCCTGCAATCACTTCCTTTCCCCACCCTCCTCCATTTGACCATTCTTTTTTCTGTTTTGACATTTTCTTAGCACACCCCGTATGCAGCAGTCTTGACAATTAATTAACTAACCTTCACCACAACTCCTCTGAAGTAGATGGATGAAAAGCTTTGAAGCTTTATCTCTACCTCTCAGGAAACTAAAAACAGAAAGGTTATGACTTACCCAAAAAGTCACACAGCAAGCCTTTGGGGGAGCTGGAATTGCTACCACAGAACTCCGTCTCCTGTCAACCCCTGTGACTCTCATCCACACTAGAATTTTCCTGACTCACCACTAAGTCGAGGCCACTCAGTCGGCTTCACTGACTTCCTGGAGGCTGTAGTCTTGCCCAGAGTTAGTCAGGGGAAAAAAGGTATAAAGAAAAAAGAATTGAATTCAATGCAGAAGGCATAGAAAGAAAAGGACAGTTCCGGTGGTCATTGAGACTCTTTCATTCACACGGCCAACTTGTCAACCACTCAACACGACCTGGCATTGTAGGACAAAGAACACAGAAATATACCTAGTGGGAAAATGTCTTGTTCCTGGTACAGTCAGAGGAAAACAAAGACTTACATAAACAAAGCCAATGTGCTCAGCAGCCATTCAAGACGAGGGCAAATCTGGTTTCCAAGTTCAAGTGTTGGCAGTGTCCTCAGCTACGGAATACGGCAGCACAGAAGTCCCTGATACGACCACCCTGTCATAATGTCTACTTAGTGTTATGATGCATGGCTTCCTCCTCTTTCGTATCTTGCATTTCTATTTTCAGTCACTTCCTGCAGCATTCCTGGATTCTGCTGACTTTTGCATTCCCCACACAAGGTTGAAGAACAGATCCACTCCAGGCACCCCTTTCAGTACAATATAGTTGCCATAGGAAGTAATTGCTCTCAGGAAACAATAACGGAACAAATTGTTGCTTAATACAATCTAGAAAGATTCCCCTGCTCAGTAAAAGAATGCATTGTTCAGTTATGTGTGGTCTAGTGACTATGCTTAACCACCATTACTTGTAGGCATTATCCTAATCTTCTGACATATAAATGTCTTTCCAAACAGAGAGGCAAGCAAAAGAGCTCTCTCTGTCCTCTCAACACGGAATGCACTGCCACCCCCAGGGAGCCAAACCATTAGTTCCCTGACTGTCATCTGAAACCCGACTTCATGTTACCTTTAAAAACCTGTGGGGCAGTTCTTTACTTTTTCAGAAGTCATTTACTGCTTGCATGTGCTCATGAGGTCGCATTGTTATATGGGGTGGAAGACAAGGCATGACTTTTGTTTTCAATGTCCACGAAAACAGCCAACAAGATGGCTCTGAAGGTAAAGGTACTTGACAGGCAAACCTGCTGACCTGGGTTTGATGCTTGGGACCCATAGCAGAAGGATATAACCAACTCCTGTGTTGTTTATTATCGGCCCACACCCACACACCCACAGAGAGAGAGAGGAGAGAGAGAGAGAGAGAGAGAGAGAGAGAGAGAGAAATGAAGAGAGTCCACCTTATTGTACCTGTGTTATCTCAACAATGAGGAACTGAGGCCAGAGGTGGTTTGGTGAGCAATAGTGCTTGTTTTCCAAGCATCAGTACCCAAGTTTGAATCTCCAGGACCCACTTTCAAAGCCAGGCATTGCTGAGAATGTTGGGAGAATCATGACAGATGAGTCCCTCCAGCTTGCTGGCCCACCACTCTAGCTGAAACAGGCAGCTTCAGGTTCAGCGAGAAGCCTTGTTTCCAGTCAGTAAGGTGGAAAGGAAGACATCTGATGTCTGTCCTGCTTTAGCTTCCACGCATATGCCCATAGGTGGATACACCCCTCACTCATGTGCATATGCCACACACATATAAATACCCTACACTGCACACATACATGCAGAGGCTTAGAGTGACTGCCTTAGACACAAGGGCTCAGTGGCGGGGATCCTAGCTGGAAAACAAGTTTGTGATGAACTGACCCTAGATGGTTATAGACAAGGCTGCACTTGGCTCTTAAAAGAAATCATTGCAATTATAAACTCTATAACTTTTATAGGATGACTTTTTTACGAGACACAGCACGAGGGATGTCCTTTGCTGATACTGTCCTTAATCACTTCCTATTTACTTATTATGTAACCTCCGATGAAGCCAGTGATTACATTTCTAATTATGTCTCTGGCTTCCTTTTTATTTGTATTTAACCCCATGACAGCCTCTAATGTGGCACAGATGTGTTCAGTATATCCCAAACAACTATCCAAACAATGAGAATGGTGTCTGCTGCTGGGACTGGGGTGGAGAATCCCGCTGCAAGTTCATTTTTCAATTGCTCTTTAAAAAAACTATACCATGGAACAAGACTTCTTTCAGAAGAGTATTGCCCAGTTGTTCTGTTTCTGCTTTCTCCCAATCACAATACTCCAGGCTCCCTTTCAAAGACGGAAAGTTGGAAAAGTTCTGAGGGGTGGAGATTTCACAGGGTTTCCTCACCTACTCATCTCTCCTTGCTTTCGGGTACTCATCTCGTCCTTTCTGATTCTTGCTTGTCAAGACCGACTCCAGTAGACAAAGAGCTTGTGACTGCCAGGACAGATGCATGTCCTTTGTATGTTGCCACTCAAAAACGGTTGAGTAGAGTGAACTACGGAGAACACAGAAGAGCCAGAGAAGGTGGGCATGATGAATCAGTCATGAGGTATATTTCCAACAGGGTCTCAATAGCAACGACGTTGGAGTAATAAGAAAGAAGATGGGGCCAGTGAGATGGCTCAGTAGTTAATGGTGTATGTTATCCGCACTGAAGACTTTAGTTGGACCCCCTGGCCCCACATAGAAGTAGAGAACAGAAGCCCATAAGTTGTCCTCTGACCTCTACATGTACATACTCTTTATAGCAGGTACCTGTGTTCTCCAAGGCACACACGTGCGCACACACACAAATACGAGTGCACACACAATATGAATAAATAACATAATAATTTACAAACAAGAAGTAGACTAGCTGTGTTCGTGGCTGTGACTGGGAGAAAGGTGGTCCAATTGCTCCAGGAACCACCACTTTTATTCCTCGGTGGTCTCTTTTATAACTTCCCATTGCGGGGATGAATCAGGTGCCCCTTGAAGCCACACTTTCCTCTTTGGAGCATTTAGAATCAGTTCCCACCATGTGTTGTTTCCAGATGCCAGAGACAGCTATGAACAATTAACTGCCCTTCCACACAGTTGGGCCATTAGAGGACCTCCCCACTCGTCTTTGTCTGGCCTCCTGACCTAGCCTGCTTTCTCCAGGACTCCAGAGTCCATTCAGTGCCCTCAGAGTTGTCTTCATCTGGACAGACACTGGAGTTGTAACTAGACCTGCTCTTTGCCATTTATGAGCAAGGGGGGGGGACCAACAGATAGGAAATGCAGGTCACAGAGTTTGTTCATGAGGAAGAATCTGCACATGGAGAAAACAGTAAAATAAATAAATAGCTAAAAATAGAAACTTTTAAAGCAGGAGAAGCTGTCCCATCACAACCTTTCATTTGTTTGTGTGTGTGTTTATATGTACATGTCCGTGAGTATGTGCATTGATGTGTATCCTAGTTAGTTTTTTGCCAACTTGACACGAGCTAGTGTCGTCTGAGAAGAGGGAACAAACCTCAAATGAGAAAATGCCCGCATCATATCAGCCTGTGAGAAAGCCTGCGGAACATTTTTCTGAATTCATGGTTGATGTGGAAAGAGCCAGAGAATGTTGGGCATTTCCACCTCTGGGCAGGTGGTCCTGGGTTGTATAAGAGAACAGGCTGAGCAAGCCATGAGGAGCAAGCCACTAATAGCCCTCCATGGTCTCTGCTTCACATCCTGCCTCCAAATTCCTACCTTGAATTCATGCCCTGACTTCCCTTCTTGACGTACTATAACGGTAAGTCGACAAATTTTCCTCCCAAAGTTGCTTTCCACCCTGGTGTTTATTATAGCAATAGAAACCCAGCTAGGACAATGCCTATGTGTGTGGAGAAGCTGGCGTCAGGTATCTTTGATTCTTTTCTTGGAACTGGACCTTGAGTTTAATGATTGGGCCATGCTAGCTGGCCAATGAGCATCATCTTCTCATCTGGTCCTGGGGTTACAGACATAGGCCACTGTGCTGACGTTTTATATGGGTGCTGTGTAATCTGAACTCAGCCCTTTATACCTGCACAGCAAGCACTTCCCTAGCTGAACCATTTCCTCAGCCCTCTTTGTTTGCTCACTTGTTTGAGACAGCCTCATAGAGCACAAGGTGGCCTCACAACTGCTCTGCTACTAAGGATAATGTTGAGCTTCTCCTCTTCTGGAATCCACTTCCCATCCACTGGGGTGAGAGGTGTACATCAATATACTTAGCTTTACTGGTGTAGCTTCTGTGTACAATTAAAAACAGAACAGCTCACTCTGTTAGTGACTGCTTGCAATGATCATGTGCCAAGGTCAGCATTTCAGAGGGTAGGAGATGGCTCTATGCTTCCTTTCTTAATTACACAAAAACAGTGTTATAATTTCATGAAAGATCTATACCTGGCAATACTTATATGCCTCTTCTACACACACTACTGGGAGGCTTTTTTAATCTAGGTTTGACAGCATTTGAAATATCAAAAATAAGCCAATAGCTCTTGATAATGTGAAAAATTTTTGACCAATTTTCTTTATTTTATATCAATATGGAGACTCTTCCAAAATCAGTGATGTAAGATCAAGATGATTCATGAAACTGCAAAGAAGTCTTAGGGTCTTTGCTAAGGATGAGGACCCGCCACATTCTCAAAGCACCTTGCTTTATTGCTTTCTACTTAAGATGTGTGGGAGATAGAGAAATAGTCAGTTCATGGGTTTCTTTCATTTTAGGTTGAGGTGCCAGTTTTATAAATGCTTGTTAATTGAATGCGTAAATTTAAGCTGAAAATATGATAATCAGGTGAAAAGGAATGGAAGATGAGGAATTGGGGGGACTACACATAAAAGAATTCATTTGAATGATAGATTCCAGACTCTTACTTATATTGGGAATAGTACAGTGTCCCTCCACGGAAGGGCTTGTGTGACACTATTTCTAGTGAGGCATACACAAATGTATTTTTGCTTCAGATAGGGAAGCAATGATAAATCAAACTAAGTATACCACCAAAGTCAAACCTGAAGAGCCTGTAAGTTTTATTGGTGTTACATATACCACAGGAGTATGAGTAAGGGGTTGTTTACAGGAGCAGAAATGGCTAAAGAAGCTGCATTACCAAAGCCCACCCCAGCATGGGTGTCAGCTCATGAAAGCTGGAAACCTAGAGTACACTGAGCAGCAGCTTTGTACGTTGAAGACTGTCTCTTCCAAGCAACTTAGTCTGACCCACTTCTAGACAGCTTGACTGTCTCTCTACTGCTTCCAGGAAGCCCTGTTAATTTCTGTTTCTTTCAGGGGGCTTGGCCGATCTGAGGCTCTTCTAGACAGCTCATTTTGTGCTGTGTCTTATACCTATACATCCTTGAGGAGGGAAGGTCCTAAGGAATCTCATCAGTTTCAGGGATTTCATGGAATCTGGTCAGTTTCAGGAACTTCCTTGATATTAAGGACTTTACCTGCAATATAGACCATTTCGCCTTCCCTTAGAACATTCTGCATTTAAAAAGGCTTCCCTCTAAAGTGAAATGCTTTATCCCAGAATAAATTGATATACAAAGAGGCTCAATGATACTTTCAACAGAGAACACCATTACATTTCTGAATTACCCATGTTCCCCACTCAAATTATTAATCTCAAGATGGGAAAATATATTTTTAGCAGGATTCTTGGGCTGGCAAGAAAACTCCATGGGCAAGGATACTTGTTGCCAAGCCTGATGATCGACCTGAGTGGTAGAGAATCAACTCTTGAAAATTGTCCATTGACTTCCACATTGGTAGAGGCACAAGTTCCCCTCCTCCACCCCATGGATAGATAGAGATATAGCAAGATTCTTTCATGAGGATGAAATGATGGAACAGGCAGATCAAACACAATTCTTTTCTTTCTTTCTTTCTTTCTTTCTTTCTTCTTGATTTTTGTTGTCTTTTTTCAAGACATGGTTTCTCTGTGTAGGCCTAGCTGTCCTGGAACTCACTCTGTAAACCAGGCTGGCCTTGAACTCACAGAAATTTGCCTGCCTCTGCTGCCCAAGTGTTGGGATTAAGGGCATGTGCCACTGCCACACCCGGCTCAAACACAACTCTTTTTGTAGGTGAAACAGCAGAAGTAAGTAATTTTTCTGGGTCTCCATCAAATTAATGGGTGTTTCTCTCAGTGTTTCTGTGCTATCTTAAGGGTATGAGGTTATATCCCAGAATCCAAGTGACTGTGGGCAGCATGACAGCCCAACTCTGATCCCCATGTTTTATAAGCAGAGACGAGATATCTCTATGGCAAGATGGCTGACTGGAAGAGTTGGGTTGGTGAGCCCTGGCTCCAATAGGAGATCCTCAACAACATATAAGGTAGAGAGTGATTGAGGATGATTCCTGACATCAACTCCCGACCTCTGCATACAGTCAACACATAAGCTCCTGTGTGCAGATGTGCACACATGTAAACATATACACAAACACACCAACACCCACTATGTGCACATTAAAAAAAGAATTCATAATTTATACTAGAAAGAGTAACAGTCAGGTAGCTATCTAAGGATGCTTGCTTCTTCTTCTTCTTCTTCTTCTCCTCTCTCTCTCTCTCCCCTTTTCTTTGAAGAAGTTAATATCAAAATTTGAACAGGGTTCTATTATCTCTGTGTACTTTCTATACACGGTAGATTTTGCATATGTATTTTTATGCATTTTTTTTACCTAGCATAGTATTCAGTTGATTATTCCTCAAAAATTATATTGCTCAGGGGCTAGGGAGATGGTTCATTTGGTGAAGTACCTGCTTTGAAACCATGAGCACCCGAGTCTGGATCACTGTAACAACATGTATTAAAAAGCCTAGAATAGTGGCATGTGCCTGCAACTCCAGTGCCATGTAGTGGAAAGATGGATGGATTCCTGAAGTACATTGGCCAGTCAATCTAGCCAAATCATCAAGAAAACACATTCAAGATCAACTTCTGGATTTCATATGCATGTGTATCATATGTATACACAAAAACCATGTGTATATGCCCACAAAAACAAGTATGTATACCAAACACACAGTACCCATCAAACACAAAATAGCCAATAAACACACACACATACACACACACAAATTATGTTACTTAAAAAATATATAAATGGTAACCAAATCCTCTTTTCAAATGGTTGGTTTAATGAGCATTTAGAAAAACCTGAGTATTCTTACTTCTGCTGCAGAGTCGCCTGCCCTCTGAAACAATGACACCTTGGAGAGGTCATTGCAGAACCCCCTTGTTGCAAGAGAATGGGAAGATGAAAAGTTAAACCTATGAAGATTCAAATCGGCGTTCTCTCTTGAACACTTTGGCACTGATTGATACACAGATAACAATAAGATCAACCCTAATTAAAGAGTGTGGGAAGCTCTCACCTGCGGGAAGGTCTTCACATCTGTCCTGTTTCAATTCGTCTTCGAGTCCAGAGAGGAGCCTTCGAAGGCTGCATTTCACTCTACTGGGACAAAGTACTCTCTATTTGCTTGAGCACTTTTAGGTTACATGACTTCTATTCTCCTTTATCGTACAAGTGTGGTTTTAGTTACTCTTACTGACCAAGGGCCAAAATGTAAATCTATCCCTACTGGAATCAGTGCCAAGAGCACACACAGAGAACTTTCAAAAACTCAAAAACTGCATGTTTTTTCTATTTTACTCCTCAAACAGAGAAAGAGTAGAGTGCCATCATTCTTCCATCCATGGTCTCTTTTGTACTCAGCTTATTAGGCAACTTTCCCATGGAGGTAGTGACTTTCTGCCTGCGTGTAAATCCTGGGATACAGCATCGTTAGAAGACTCACTGACAACACAGATGGTTTATGACTTCAGACTTTGAGCAGGGTTTGCAAAAAAAAAAAAACCTTCCCTGTTACAGACTTATCACATGGAACTGCTGGCCACCCCCAGCTAATGTGCCACCAAAATGGGAATCTGTCTGTTTTTCTTTCTCTAGGGCATTTCGAGTTATTAGGCAACACAGCCTGCTTCCTTCCTTCCACCCAGGAGGTATTGTGTGAGAACAATGAATACCCAGCTCTCTATTCAAGTTTGAAATTTACCATTGTGTGTCACTCTGTATATTTGTCTGCCTGGCACCATCAAAGTGAAAGATCTCATGTGTTTCTGTTTCTGGATGCAGTGGAGAGAATGGGGGAGAGGAGCAGTGAGGGGGAGGGGGAGAAGAAGAGGTAAAGGGAGGGGAGAGAGAGAGAGAGAGAGAGAGAGAGAGAGAGAGAGAGAGAGA
>LOJH01000449.1:66649-85292 GCA_001685095.1 Ellobius talpinus | reverse complement strand
AGAGAGAGAGAGAGAGAGAGAGAGAGAGAGAGAGCTGACTATCTGGTTAGATGAAAACTCAGGGTGTAGGGACCACATCTACTTGGAAGGCTATTGAAGGGCATTTTGGCTTTGTGTATTTTAGCAATTCTTTATGTTGCCAAGCAAATCTCTCGCCATTCACATACTTAATTGTTCACTCAGGAAAATATTTTGACTCCTTCTTAACACTGTGCTTGGCCTGCTGTCTATGTGCTCTCAGCATTTTCCAAGCCCAGCCTGAATAACTAATGTATGACGTCCTTCCCTGCAGAAAGTCCATCAGGGAAAAATATATACACATATATTTATTGTAAGTTTTAGACACACAGAAAGGAGTTCAATAAATGGATTTAATGCTTACGCAAAATTTAGGAATCCATTAGGAAGTTCAGTTTTACTATGTCAGTGAGATACATTTCAGACCGTAATCATACCCTCTCCAAATCCCACTTAAAGTAAACCATTTATTTTTTCTACTTTTCCCACAAGTGCCTTAATGTAAAATTTGGATACCTTTCAGAAGAGACCTGTGAGGTAATGCATTGGAGAGACATAACAATATTTATAAAGTTTGGAAAAAAATCTTTAACTAAATGAATAGAGAAAATAATCTTCAACTTTGGTGGGAGGGATAATAATATTGACATTGAATTTGGTTGTTTCCTATGATTTTTATAACAGATGTGGGTAGTGAGTTCTCATTATTATTCTTCAGCATTTTTAAGACAAGAATGGCATTTTGAGAGTTCAAGACGAATTATAATAGGGCTAAGAAATAGTGGTATTACCCTTCTCTGTCCAATACTGCCTTTTACCTTGGTAACAAGCAGTACACTTAATTAAACATAGAAATGTGTCTAACAGTTGTTATACTCATTTCAACACGCAGAGAAGTGAAAACTACAGAGCCTGATTAGATGTTCACACTCGCGTTCACTACTTGCTTGCTTTAAATCCAAAACCAACGCCAATGTTTCCTCATGTCACAAATGGGCACCCACCTGAACTGAGAAAGAGGGCAGCATTGGCATCTCTGGTTCACCCAGTACCTGGGCTAGCGCCACTGGGTGGAAGCTGCGACATGAACACCTGTCCATGAGTGGCCAGACTACAGACACCAAGCTCACTTCTCACAGGCCATTGTCCAGCCATCAGACGGTAATTACTTTCATCCCCATCAGCCCTGCCTGGACTCCAGCCAGTGGGCTGTGGGTGGAGGGGTCTAGATCACATTTCCATTCATCTGAGCCATCAAGTCTCCTTCTTGCTTGTTTTCAATTACATTGACACGGTGGCTTTGGCACATAGTAAGTAAATAGCAATGGATCTGAAAGGAAATGTCTGAAAGCCAATATCTGAAATAGACTCTTGAGGCTTCAATGAAGACAATGAAATTGGCACAGAGATTCTGGTGTTCTGACCCAAAGTCATAAAATACAATTAATTAAGTTAATTACGGTGAATTTGTGGACTATTTCATGAAAGCCAACTGTGGTGCGTGGAAGTCGAGAAGGCAGTAGAAATTCTACCCAATTTTCTATGAAGTTGGTCATAAGTACATTAGCTAAATCATTACATCAGGAGAGAAGGAATTGAAAAGGTCCCTTGTTTGTTTTTATTCTTCCTAAAAAAATTTAGAATGATTTACTTGATTTTATATGTATGAATGTTTTGCCTGCATGTGTGTATGTGCACCTTGTGCATGCCTGATGCCCACAGAAATCAGAAAAAGGCGTCTGATCCCCTAGAAGAGAAGTTAGGGGCTGCACGATCTGTGTTGTTGTTAATGACCGTATGAGTGGTGAAAACTGAACCCGTGTCTTCTGTAAGAGCAACAAGTGCTCCTAACCGCTGAGCTATCTTTCCATCCCTCTTAATTTAAAAAAAAAAACAAAAACAAACAAACACCTACTTGGAAATAAAAATAACACCCCAGGCTACCTTGATGTAAAATACTCCAGAATTGATTTTAAGATGACTTCACTCACTCCCTATTTTTCGGCTACTCTTGGCCCCTTAGCATATGTTCTCTTAGAATCCCCTCCATCTGGTCCACTCCTCTCCTGAGATTTCCAATACTGAGGTTAACACTGGCAGCTTTGAATGTTCTTGCTATAGAGTAGAAATGAACAAGCATAAAATAACTGCTCATTAGTAACATAATCTGTATATTAAATTAAACATGACTGTCACGGTGAATCCTCTCATTCCTAACATTCGCTTTTTCCATCTCAAAACTAGAGTTTACCAGCCCTCCTTGATTCACCATCATTCAACATCCATCTCTCTCCTTCTTTTCTTTTCTAACCTCTACTGAATTGAAAATACCAAATTTTAAAACACCAGATGTACAGCAATATTACTTTTACTCTAACTTTCTCTTACTTCATGTGGGGGTGAAAGCATTTCTTCTGAGATGCAAAGAATTGCTTTGTGTCTTTGTAAAGCCTTTTGAAGAAGTTAATTAAATATTGCATGCACCATTTATTAAAAGTCAATGTACAAGTTTTCTAGGCACTATCCGTACAAAGACATTACAGCTTCAATTGTGTTCTAAAGACATTTAAAGCCCAAGAAACAAAGAAAGATATTCTTTGATATCCGCAGAAAGAGAAAGAATAAATAAATAAAGTGTCCTTAAATGTTGTGGATACGTAACTAGATTTGAAACAGAATGGAATAGAACCATAAAAAGAGAATAGTCCATTCTCAGAGGCATGTTGGAAGCACAGTTCAGAGTCGGGACAGAGGATGGACTTTGAAGACTGACCAGGAACCACAGAGTGCAGGGAAAGAGTGAATGAAGACACAGGCTTAGGAAACTGCCCAGTCCTGATAGCAGTTTAGGGTTTTAAGAGGCCGTGGGACAAATAGGACTAGTGGAATTCTAAAGGGTCTGGTCTCTGGTCATCAATGGAGCAGAACTTTAAGTTGGAGAATCCTACGCAGGGGTCAAAGGAGGCTGTGTGTGAGCTGTAGCAATGGTCCAGGAAACAAGTAATGAAGGGCTGAATTGAAGCTGTTGCAATGGGGGCTTTTGTTCAGGGCACTGGAGAGATGGCTCAGTGGTTAAGAGCACAGCCTGCTCTTCCAAAGATACTGAGTTCAATTCCCAGCAACCCCATGGTTGCTCACAACCATCTGTAATGAGATCTGATGCCCTTTTAAGGATGAGACTGGTCAGTCATCCTTATCAAGACCATGAAATCAGATATGGACAAGTTCAACAGAACTGCCATATATGGGCTGTCCATTTCATCTTTATTTTTTCCAATTAAACAAAAGCCCTTTGTATAAAAATAAATAATAAACTTTTTGTGTCTGTGTATCTTATGTAAATGTGTTTGCTTATGTGAGTGTGCACACAAGAATGCTGTGGGTGGAGGACAGAGACCAACATCACGTGTTTTCCTTAATTTTTTTCTTGACCTGTGTTTGTGTGTGTATGTATGTATGTATTATTCATGCATGTGCATGTGTACATAGAGACCAGAAGTCAATGATGGATGTCTTTCTCAGTCACATCTTCACCTTATTTATTGAGGCAGAGTTTCTCACTGAACCTGGGGTTCAACACCTAATGGGACTAGGTGGCCAGCAAGCCCAGGGTCCTCCTCCTTCTGCATACCAGCCCTTGAGGAACAGGTTCACACCACCTTGCCCAGATATTTTACAGGAGTGCTGGACACCTAGCCTCAGGTCCTCATATTTGAGTCCCTTGCACAAACATTTTCACTTTTTCACTAATGCAAAGTGAGACAGAAATGCCACTAATATTGAGGGTCAGTATTGCTTTATGGAAAACTCATAGGACATGAGTGTCAATAATGATGACTGTGATTCAGGCTTCTGCAACTTATACCTTAGCTGGACTCCTCACCCTTCTATTTTCTCATCTATCGAACAGGGAAGTAATGAAATATATTTTACAAGATTATCTGACACACCGTGAGCATTGGCTTTGTGTAACTCGGTCTCAGCATCTTTAAAGAGGACAGAGACAGATTTTTCACAACTACAAGCTGACCCTGCTCTCTGGAATGCTAGGAAGTAATACAAGCAACTGCCAGGCCACATGGGCAAGCAACATTTAGAAGGAAGGTGGCTATTTTGGGCTCACATAGTTCCAAAGTCTATAAGGTAAAGGACCACAAACAGTCTCTAGGCTTTCTGGTTATAACCACAAACCAGAGGAAGGTTCTCACAGGGGCACGAGTTAAAGACAGCAGCTGGGAACTACACAGGCTTCTTCAGTCTCACCCGCATGAAAGACTCAGCCCTCAGTGGTATCAGCATCCAGCATAAGCAATGTGCTCAGGAGAGCCACTCGTACTGAGCACAGCAAGCTTTAATTTGACCAACTGTAGACTTTTGAATTACATTTCTAAAAATAAAGCTTCTGTTTTATCCTGTATGAGTGTTCTGCAGTCCTTGGGAATGGATGCAGGGAATGATCTAGAAAACATATTCCTTGCAAACTCCCACTCTAAAATTTAAAAACATACAGCTTTTCATGTTATATATCAGTCTAATAAATAAAAGCAACCAGCCAATTAAAATGAAAATATAAGTATTGCACTTATGGGCATACTTAGAAAGAACCCTTTAAATAGTCTGTATTAAACTACAGTTTATTTTCTGCCATGAAACTAATTGGCCAACAAATATTTATTGAACTCACCATAGTCATTGAGGAGAGAACGGTGGGTGAGTTGTAATTAGAACTCACGTGACATCTTCTATGTAAGGTAAAAGATGGACATCCATGAAGCAACAGCTATTTAACTCAAAGGTAGTATAATGACAAACACTAAAGAATTATGCTCATCCAAAGAACTTTGGTAATTAAAGAAGAGGGGTGGGGCTAATGGAATCAGGAAAATGAGTCAAGGACTCTCAGAGAACTACGTCCTGGGCCACGAGCAGGTTATGAAATCTGGGCTTGTAGTTCAGTTTGTAGTGTGTTGGTCTAGCATGTATCAGTCCCTGGGTTCAATCCTCAGCACCAAACAAACTGGACATGGTGACACAAGCCTGAAACCTCAATACTGGTGAGCCGGAGGCAGGAGAATTAGGAGTTCAAGGTAAAGTTCAGCTACATGAGATCTGGTCTCTGTAAAAAAAGAAAACCACGATAAATTTTCATGACTTCTGTCTTAGTTATGGTTTTCATTGTCATGAAGAGGCACCATGAGTATGGAAACTTTCAATAAGGAAAACATTTAATTAAGGCTGGCTTGCAGTTTCGGAGATTTAATACATTATTGTCATGACAGGGAGCATGGAGGCATGCAGGCAGACATGGTGCTGGAGAAGGAGCTGAGAGTTCCACATCTGGATCAGAAGTCAGCAGGAAGAGAGAGTGACACCAGGTCTGGTTTGAGCACCTGAAATCTCAAAGCCCACCCCCAGTGACACACTCCCTCCAACAAGGCCACACCACTCAGTAGTGCCACTGCCTGTATAGCCAATGGGGGCCATTTTCATTCAAACCACCACAGAGTCTATTATAATCCCACCATCTTCTAGACAACTAGTCATAGGAGAAATTTTCAGGTAAGGACACCAAAAATTAAGCTAACACCACAGAAAGAATTTTTTTTGTAGAAAACAATAGTTGTTTTGAGTGCTATTATATTGATGGCACTGTGCCCTTAACCTTCACAACAATCTTTAAGATGAATAGCATCTCCAGTTGCTGACCACACTAAAGCAGACAGGTTTAGAGTGTAGAGCTAGGAGTGGTCAGAGCGGTAGGACCTCCCATCCCTGAACTCTACCACCCTGAGCTAGCTACACAAATAGACAGAGCTTATTGAAGAAGCATCATAAAGGCCAGGAGTCATAGCTCCCACTTGTAATCACAGAACTCAGAAGACAGATGTAGGAGAACCAGAAGGTGAAGGCCAGCCTAGGGTAAATAGTGAGTCTGAAGCCAAACTGGCTCCAGGAAACCCTATCTCAGAAACAATAGCAGCAATAGAAAGTGGCCCTCCTTCACTCAACAAATACCACTGACACCGGGCATGGACTAAGAACAGGAGACACAGAGACAGAAAAACACGACTTTAAGATTTGGTTTGGTGATGAAGACGAAAAAAGAAAAAGCAAATGTTTATATCATAAAATAGTGTGGGGGTCATCGACATTAGGTGCTATAGTCGGGCTGCTTCTTTAGTAGAAAATGTTGGGGAAAACCATGTAGATAAAGAGACCCCATGGAGTAATCTTAAAGAGAAAAGAGGATTCAGCAGGTGCGAGCCCACACACATCCTACTAACAGGGAATAGCAAAGTAAATCAGTTGAGAGAGCAGATAT
The DNA here is from genome assembly GCA_001685095.1 of Ellobius talpinus. Lineage (NCBI taxonomy): Eukaryota > Metazoa > Chordata > Mammalia > Rodentia > Cricetidae > Ellobius > Ellobius talpinus. Next base: position 78,952 of record LOJH01000449.1, on the reverse strand, counting down.
GTTCAGAAAAAAAAGAGTCATTTCAAGAGTCAGGTGTGCTGTAAAGGCCTGTCGATAGAGACTTCAGGATGGTCAGTCAAGGCCAGCCTGACTACATAGCAGGATTCCTTTGAAACGAGAAGGAGGATGGGAATGGCAGCAGAAGGAGGAGGCAGCAACACTTTTGAAAAGAATATGGCATCATCGGTATGATTTTAAACTTGATCCAATATGCCCGTGGAAGACAGTTCTTCCTTCTTCCTTCCTTCCCACCACATACAGCACCCTCATTACCCCAGATTGCGTTTTGAAATATAAAGCAGATCCCAATGAATTTCAATGCATAGAAACTGTATTTATATACTATATTTTCTGGCCACAGTATAGGCAGGCCAGAAATCAACAATCCTGAACCAAAAACCTTCTTGTACATTAATTAGAAATGTACACTATTAGAAATCAAAGCACATATTTAAAAATGAGACAGTTGAGAAAGAAATCAGACCAAGGGGATGACTCTGGAGTTCAGTCCCGCAGATCCCAGGTAAATGATTGTGCATGGTATCAAGCAGTTGGAGTCTCAGCACTGGATGTGGTGACAGGAGGGTTCCTGGGGCTCACTGGCCAGACAGTCAAGCTGAATTGGTAAGCTCCAGGCGAGAGATCCTGTCTCAATAATGAGGAACAGAGAGCAATTGAGGAAGACACCCAACATCAGCCAATGACTTCTACACATGCATAAACTTATTCATTTATACACAGGCACACACACACACATGAGAGAGAGAGACAGAGAAAGAGACAGAAGAAAGAGACAGAGAGAGAAGAGAGAGGTCACCATGATACCAAAGGGAGACAAGAGCAATGTAGACAAAAAAAATTCATATGCAAAAATTCTCAACAAAGTACTAGCAAGACAAATTCAACAGCACATTAGTGTGATCATACATCATGATCAACTGGAGTTTATCTCTGGATACAAGTATGGTCCAACACAAATGAATAAGTTTGACTCAATAAATTATCTGCATGAAGGATAACAACTTCACAATCTCAATGAAATTCAACATCCCTTCACGATTCATCAAATTATGATATGGAGGAATTTATCTCACTATAATAAAAGATATACATGATGAGCCTATTGCTCACATCACATTCAAATGGTAGAAATTGGAAAGAATTTCCACTAACTAAAATTAGGAAGAAAAAGATGATGCGAACTCTCATGCTTCTATTCAATACAACACTGGAAGACTTGGCTAGAGAAATTGAGCAATGAAGAGGAAGAAAAGACACTCAGGAGGGTTAGGGAGACGGCTCAGTGAATAAAAGCTATTAAAGTGCAAGCATGAGGACCTGAGTTCAAATCTCCAGAACCCACCCAAAAGTTGGATTGTGACAAGAGCACCTGGATCCCAGTGCTTCTATAGGAAGATGGGAGCCAAGACAGGAGAATCTTCAGATTCTGGGGGTACATCTATGCTAATGTACACAGTGGAAAATCAACAAAAAAAGACCTTGTCTCAAGTGAATCAAGGCAAGGACTGACACCCCAGGGTATTCTCCAGTCTTTACACCTTCACTATGGCATGTATGTGAGCCCATATGCGTGCAAGCACACACACATGTGCACAGACACACCATCAAATCCAAATCAAAGGGAAGGAAGGGAAACTGATTCAATTAGCAGATGTCATGATTTCGTTTACAGAAAACTCGAAGACTCCACCTTTAAAAGCCTGTTAAACTGATAAAGTCGGTGAAGTTGTAGGATAGACACAAAGTCCACCCAGTTGGATTTCTATATTAACAATGACCTTTAAAAAATTAATTAAATAACCTCTTCTACAATTTCAAATGCAATAAAGTACCTAGCAACACATTTAAGTGTATCTATTTACTATTAAAACCATAAAACACTAAAGAAAGAAATAGATACAGAGATACCCAATGTTCATGAAATACCTGGACTGACACTGATATCACTGCATGCAAATCAATCTACAGAGTCCATATGATGCCTATCAAAATTCCCATAACAGCTGGGCATGATGGTGCACATTTGTAAATTTTGCACTTGGATGTGGTAGCAGGGGGACAAGTAGTTCAAGGTCATTCTCAGCAACATAGCAAGTTCTAGCCTGTCTTAAAAACAATAAAGTAAAGGAGAAAGAAGGGGGGAGGGAAAGAGGAAGGTAGGAGAAAGAAGAGGGAGAGAGAGGGGACAGAAGGGAGGAAAGTAAATTGCATTTATCATACACAATTTTTAAACTCGTAAAATTTATGTGAAATTTGAATAACTTATCTGAAGAATAAAGCTGTAGGTATCCGATTCCCCAGTTTCCAGCTTTACTGAAAAGTTGAGTCAAATAATATGAGCATGTCAAGAAAATACACTCACAGAAGCCAACAGAAGAACATAGAGAGCCTAGAAATAAACTGATGTCTGTGTACCAAGTCAGGAGCACTTCACTTCTATGAATGCCATTGGGAAAACTTCCATCTCCAGGAAGGAAACAGGCACCTATATTAAACAACTCATAGAAATGAATCCAGCATGCAAGAGAAGGGCACCCCTTGGAGGGAGGGGAGACCCACAAGAGGGCAATGAACAAAAAGTAAATATGCTTTTAAAAACTAGTTAGATACTTGCATGAAAATGAAACACATTATATTTACAACTAACATATATAAATTTAAACAGGGAAAATGGCAAAAAATACCCCAAAATAAAATGGATTAAACACAAATTTAAAACCTGAAGCCCAAACTTCTAGAGCAGTGGTTCTCAACCTTTTTAATGCTGTGACCCTTTAATACAGTTCCTCATGTTGTGGTGACCCCAACCATAAGAATATTTCACTGCTACTTCATAACTGTAACTTTGCTACTGTTATGAATCATAAAGTAACTATCAGAGATACACAGTATATGATATGAACCCCCCCAATGGGTTGCGACCCATAGGTTCTAGAAGAAACTAAGGCCAAGATTTTAGGCATTTGTGGTGATTTTTTTCTAATTCATTTCCAAAAGCACAGGTACTGAAGCAACAATAAGCAAAAGGTACCGTATCATATAACAATTGTATACAGCAAAATAAACAGCTAAAATAAAAAGATCACCTATGGAATGAAAGGAAATGTTTATAAAGTGTTTTCTGAGGAATAGTTAACATCTAAAATATACAAAGAGCATGTCCCATTCAATAGCAAGGCGACCATAATAAAAAGTCTAATGGTATAATTAACAAGGAATTTATAGGAATAGTCAACAGATATCTAAAACGATGTTCACCAATGCTAACCCTTAAGAAAATGCAAAACATCACCACAGTGACCCATGTCTGACTTCACAGCTGTTAGGATGATAGGACAAAGAATCTGAAAGGTAACACACGTAGATGAAAATGTGAAAAGGAAATCCTTGCATACTGTTGATAGGGATGCAAAGTAGTTGAGCTACACCACCATACCTAGCAAAAACATTGTATTTCAACTTTATAAATTTCCCTCCCTAACTGGCCTGAGCCTTCACTTCCTGGGGATTGATAGGTCAACTGGACCCGGCTCAAATACTATCATTGAATAGGCAAACAGAAAGTATGATGCTTCAGCACAACCCCAAGACAAAGAAAATGGTAAGAGGGGACCTGGGACACTGCCAAAGGAAGGGGATACCCTGACCTGTTTCGCCACTCACAGTAAAAGGAGAAAACGGGGCTTGATTTCACCCACTGTCTTTTGTTTCTTTTGTGTAAACGAGCACATATATGGAAGTGTGCAGGTTTTCATATGCATATGTGTGTACTGGTAGCCATGTGTGTTTGTGTGTGTGTGTGGAAGCCAGAGGTCAGCCTTGGCTGGTGGTCCTCAGGAACTCTCTACTGGGTTTATAAAGAAGAGTCTGTCAATGGGCCCAGAGCTCACCAAATAGGCTGAGTTGATTGGCTAGCCGCAGGAATCCTCCCATCTCTGCCTCCCCAGTGCTGAGGCTGCAATCCACCACACTGGGATGTTTGGGCTGAGAATGGAACTGAGGTCCTCATGCTGACACAGCAAGTATTGTACAGAGCCGACACCCCAGCCCCAACAACAGAGCATGAGCTGTCCCAGGACTCACAAGGAAGACCACTTTCCCTTTGGCTATTCAGACCACAAGTGTTGGTTATCCCTGCACAAAGCAATTCTAAGACATTTGGGTCTGTTCATTTCAGACTCCCAGTTGGATAATAACAATGTCAGCTCAGGCCACAAAACAATGGAGTCATAAAAATTGCCCCAACCCTACCCTGTCTCACATCCCACACCCTGGAACTTGTGAGCTAACCCAAATGAGCAGGGATTTTGGTAGGTCTTGTGCAAAGCACCACAGTGACAAAGAAATAATGATGTCAATTACCCAGAAAGCAGCGCTTCATAGCGCTGCTCCCATCTTACACCCTTCCCTCCTCCTCTTCTTCCAGGTTCCTTGAGCCTTGATGGTAGAGGGAGTAACCCAAATGCCCCATCTAGGCCTGAGCACTGACTCTCTCATTTTTAGGACTTGGACCAATTATGCAGCTCTCCATTGACTCTGTGTGTGTGTGTGTGTGTGTGTGTGTGTGTGTGTGTGTCAAAGAGAGAGAGAAAGAAAGGGGGTGGTTTCTGGCCAAGGTAGAAAGCAACCCAGCTCTGTCTGTGCTAGGAAGCAGGCAGACCACAGGAAGTCTGAGTCTCAGCACTGTTTGGAATCTACAAGTCTTGTCGTAAGTCACCAAACTATGCAGTTCCTAAGCCTTCCCAGCACCAGGCTTTTCCCCAGCTCCCAGCAGCAGCAGCAGCAGCAGCAGCAGCAGCAGCAGTGTTTTAACGGTGTGTGGCTGACAGCGTGCACTATGCATGGAGCTCTTTGAAGAAGTCACATGGCCAGTTTGAAAGACTCCATAACAGTCGCTCAGACATTTCCCTGCTGACATTAAAAAGATTTCCAAGTTAAGTAAACTGTCTGCTCCATAATTACGGCTAAGAAAGAGACTTTTGCCTTCACTTACAATTATACTCAAGAATTTGTCATTTTTGACTCCTGATGGTACTCATAATACTAATGAAAAATGGCATTTCCCCTAAAAGAATTTTTAGATGGCCACACCTACTGTAACAAATGTAAAAAGATTTAATAATTTTTTTCTTTGATGTAGTATATACAGACACCAAAAAGCTGACAATCAACCATTTTGTCATCTTTGGTGATTACATAGATATTTTTTAAGCTATATTTCAAGAGGGGTGTGTGTGTGTGTGTGTTCCTGGATGTTGAGACTAGAATCTCACAGGAAAGTGCTCTACCAACTGAAAGTGTTCTACCAACTGAGTTATATTTGAAGCTCAGTTATATGACTAATTACCATACCTCTACTTCAGTTGGGTAATGCAAAATAAATTTTAACATCAATAAGGGAGGAATGAAGTTTATAGTACTTGAAGCATAACACAAACCAAAAAGGGGGCAGTTTGAGGATTGAGTGGTTAGCTACCAGAGTTCATGGCTTTTTTTCAATCTTTATTAGTCAATGGTTGACAGTGTATGCCAAAAGAAAATATAAAAGTGTGTCATCATGTAATGACTTGGTTACTTGTGAAACAGGCTTATTGGTGAGGCCCTCCAACCAACTCTTTCTTTGCCATCAAAATGCCAGGCAACTCTCAGGTAGGTAGCTGAGAAACATCTTTCGAGAGATAAGAAAATGGCCTACTTTCTTGCTAAAGGAACACAGCTGGATTGCCATTTCATGTCCCCAGGAGGTCAATGAGCATGTGATACTGTGAAAGTCCCCAATCCATGCAGGAAGATGCCAAGCACAGGTTCTACCCCAGAAAAAGACAATCAGAACTCACACTAAATCAAGATGGAGGCAGGTACTACGACTCAGTAGGCAAAGGTACTTTGCTGACGGTGATCTGAGCTTGATCCCTGGGACTCACCTGTTGGAAAAGGAAGACTGAACCCCAAAAGTTGTCCTCCGACCTCCACATGTGAGTACACATACACACACACACACACACACACACATACACGTTGCATGATGTAAGCAAGAGAGCATTGATTTTAAAGTGTTCTGGAAGTTTCCTAACCTGCATGAGACTCCATTTTTCTTCCGTCTCAGAAGATTAAGTGTCCTGTCAATTCCTATCAGAAAGTAGAATCTCTCCTTCCAAGAAGCCAGGTTATTTCAAGCCTGCTGCCTTTGGCTTGTCATTTGTCTAACCCTGAAAGCAAACTTTTCCCAAAGGAATCTCTTATAAGGACGGCTGTGCTCGTGCTATTCCCAATAGACTGTTTCGTTATTTTATTTAAGGCCTCATGGCACCGACTACCCTCGCTTAGCCCAGCAGACCCAAAAAGATCCTGTTGTCCTGTGAGAAGAAGTCAACTCAGGAGAGAAGCAATAGAGTCTTTTTTCAGCATTGACTCGCTGGCTAAATAAACTTTAATCTTTCCCCTTGTTCATTTTACATAAAATATTCTAGGAGATTGTTTGCAGAGTAGAACAAAACTGACTAATTATTCAAGGAGGACTGGAACCTGACTCTGTTTGAAGATTGCTATTGCTTCCTTCTTTTTTCCAGGTACAGGGATGCATAGCTCGGCAGATGCTCTACCATTGAGCTGCATTTCCAGCCTCTGTGTTTTGTGTTTGCTTTTTTTTTCCTTTTTTTTCTTTTTTTTGTTTTGAAAAACCAGTACCCTTCATCTCAATCCTTTTAGAATCCCTTTAAAACGGACAAGGACTCTAACTTGAAGCATGTGAGTTTTAAACTGAAAAGCTAAGGTAAAGAGCCTTCCCCCAAAAGTGATGTCTCTACTTTGGGCATTGGTGCGATTTTGCTTAAAAAAAGACCCAAGCTCCACTTTTCTTGCCACAGAAAGTCTCCTGGAGTGACTGATTATAGTGACTAAACCCCATCATGACAAGAAGAATGTCCGTTGACTCACAGCAGGGGCCTCAATGCCTAACAAACTAGGGCTTGACACACAAACCCAACTAAGGACAGAATCTATAACGCCAGCACTGAGTGGAAGAGAGGGCTCCAAATGATCACAGGACACAGGCCATTGCAATCCAGCATTTCAAACAGAAAGATTTGCTTTATTCTGATGGTATCCAAAGTCCAAAGTCTTATTGGCTTGTCTTTATAGACATCAGATCATCTTCTCTACTAGAAAGGAATTGACAGGCGATGCCTGAATTGTTTTAAATGATGGAAAATGCCTGCCTGATGGCTGGAGATTTAACAAAAATCCCTGGTTTGGTCCCCAACACAACATGAACCTGGCTTGGTAATCCACACCTACAATGACTTGAGAGTAGAGAAAAGATGAGTTCAGGGTCATCCTCAGCTATATAGCAAGTTAAAGCAAGTCTGTGATATGAGCTTTCATCTAAAAAAAAGAAAGAAAAAAGAAAAATTCTATAATCATATGTGGTTAAAATCCTTGATAAGATGCAATTGACACTAGAAGTCTATTTTTGATATAGGAATTCCTTTGGAGATTCACATCACACTAGCTGAGGGTGGCCCTGCAAACATTTTAAGACTCTTTTTTTTTGCCAATTACCGGTAGATGAGGCTGGGTTTTGCCTGAGATAGTCACAAACGATGATGTTCCATTGTTTAGCAAACAAATTATAGTCAAAACCATTTAAATCCCAAGCACAGGGTGAAGCATCTTAGTGTTCCCAAGACACTTAACTGGGATTTGCTCTGTGGTTCCCTACAAGGCATCTGAGGGAGCAAGTGACTTGCCGGAGCTGCTCTGCATGGATGACATCACCACTTGGCTTTCCAAACACACCTTCTTGGCTCTTGCTCTTTTGGCTCCCTTCCATGTAAACAAGGCCTGATTAATGCTGCAGAAGGCCTGTGAATCACGTATTCCACTCCCACAGGGAAGTCAGAATGTCACTTTTTCCTCATTTCGTGCACAGAGTCTTGGGGTATTTAATGTGGCATCCCTAGCAACAACATAGAAACTGCTTCCCTGCGGAGCTGCCAGCCTCATGACACTTTGTGTGAGAGCAGCTGACTGGCTCACCCGCTGGAAGGCCTGTGTCACCACCTGAAGCTGCATTCAGAGTACTCATCATTATGGCCAGATCACAAGCACGTGACAAGCCTGTCCTTTGATGCGGAGATAAGGGGAATAAAGGGGCATCCTTGCCACACCTCCCTGAGAGCAAATGGGATCCCGACCCATTTAGTCACAGCTGCCGTACACTCACCAGAGCCTATGTTTTTTTGGGGGGGCGTGTTACACTCACCCCTTACTGCTGCTGCTTTGGCCATCTGGCAACCACAGTGAACACTATCTGATCAGTAAATCAAGGGAATCAATCCAAAAACATGATCATCAACCCCTCCTCCAAAGAAGGAAGCTAGAGTCATCAATCTTTATGACCAGTCAACAAAAATAGTTGAACTGCTGTAAACAGTCCACGAGTGACTTGGAAGAATTTGACTTGGAATTAGTGCCCTTGGCTATCAAAACACCCAGAGGCCATGTAGGACTTAATTGCAAGAGAAGGGCTGTGCTCCTCAGTCCAAAATGGCTCACCTGGGGCTGTGGGTCATGCTGAGACCCTGGTTATGGGGCAAAGAACATTCACGAGTTGATTTTCTGCACCGACCCTGAAAGCAGATGAAGGTGAGTATTAAAACAACATACTCTTCAAAACAATGGTGGCTGAGTACTTCATTTTCCTTTGTGAAGAAATCGGGAGAATGCGGAAGCAGAGCCTCTCTTTTCTGTCCCTTCCATGTGACCTCTACAAAAAGCGATGGAGGTGTGTCCCACTGGCTTCAAGAACATTTTCCAGACAACCTTATTGTTTTCCATTTTGATAAGCCAGGCTTGTAAGACTCTGAGGTCAATTAAGCTAAAACTGCTCAAGTTCCTCTAATGGAGGAAGCAAATGGCCAAGTCACCTCCAGAGTTAATGTCTTTCTAATGAGGACTTGTAGCAAGCCAGATCTTCAATGTGCAACAGTCAGAGGTAAAAAGGGAACAGTGAAAACTAGCAAATCGTTTGAATTCCTTCAATTTAAAAGAGAGAAAGATACTCAAGATTATACTAGCTCTTAGTTCAGAATGTGTATGGCACATCAACACACATGCGCACATACAACAGGCCATTGAGGGAAAATATTTGATTGCTCTGGTCGCAACATCAACTCAGAGTCCCAGACTTCTTGATAACTGATGAAACAGATCTGAACAAAAAAAGCCACCAAGCTAGGGAGATATAATTTCATGCGCAAAGCAAGAGACACGGTTCTAGTCACCAACACACCAAGGGAAAAAGTCAAACGGCTTCTTGGAGTTCCTGGCACTTGAGAAGCCTCCATGTCCCACCCTTTGGGTTGTTTGTGTTCCCTGGATCTTTTCTCAGAGCTCGTTGCCCCTGGCTCTGCCTTGCAGGTGGAGCTCGTGAGATTCCCCAGCCTTGCACAATACCGCAGGGTATCATTATGGCCTGCATTGCTTAAGACGCACTTTCATCGCCTCAGTGGCCCACAGTTACACTCAGTGAGTCCTTGGGTGCCACACAAATGCTCTCCCCTGGTTAGTATCACAGTTGGAGGCTGCCCCCACCCACAAAGCATAGCGTGTCTTTATGACTTGATGTTTACTGAGCAGAATTGCTACAACTTGGGGACAACGTGAGGAAGTCCGGGGACCTTTCACCTCTGTGAGCCACACATAAATAATGAAAAGAAGTAAAATAGAACACTAGAAATAACTGTACTGGGATTTGGTTAGGACACACAAACATTCCCACCCCCTGACTAGCTGTTAGTTAATTAAGTACAGTGGTCATGTGTGACACTGTTGCTGAGATGCTTTTACCATAGATCACGTGACAAGGAAGTGAACTCCGCAAAACTTGGTGTGACTGCGCACAACTGAAAACCCAGCACTTGGAGGCTGAGGCAAAAAGATAGTAGGTTTGAGGCTAGCCTGATCTACACGGACACTCTCCAGATAACAAGACTCCCTCCCCAGAACCAAGAACCAGACCACCATTTTAGTTTCCCTTAACCAGTTTTTCCTTTCAAAAATAAAATGGTGGCAAACACAAACACATTTGGGATGGAGAGATGACTCAGCAGTTAGAAGCATATACTACTGTTCCAGAGGAAACAAGTGTGGTTCCCAGTGCCCTGTGTCAGGAGGCTCCAGTTCTGGGGATCCAGTGTCCTCTTCTGATCTCTGTGGGCACCTGCGCGCGCACACACACATACACACACACACACACACGCATGCACATAACTAGCAATAAAGTCTAAAAAAAGAAAATATCACTTCCTGTTTGTCAATGGAATTGCTTTTGTCTTTTGTCTTCTCTTTCAAAATGCCATTCCATTATTTTTGGTTTGTGTGTTTATTCGTTGACATGGTTGGGGTTTTTTTAGTGTATAAAAACTTTAAGAAATTTAGTTGGAATCTCAAAAAATCAAACACCTAATCCTCACAGGTTTGGAGGATCAGCTTTCCCATCTGTTGAATAATTTTCAACTCTCCAAAGCATTGAAATTCCACATCAATGACTGGTTCTAAAGTCACATCCAATGTTGTATCAGTTAGATTTGTTAGGCTGTAGACATGTTAATAAACAGCAGTCATTTGGTTTTTAAATTACGTGTGTGTGTCTGTGTGTACACTCTACATTGCGTGTGTACTCCATGTTGTGTGTGCATGCAGCCACAATATGATATGGTGTGCATGTGAAGGTCAGAGGGCAGCAGTGGTCATCACCTTCCACCTTCTTCTGAGGCCTCCACTTCCCACCTCGCCAGCCATCAGAACACTGGGATCCCAGATGGGCCCTGCTGTGTCTGCTTTGATGTGCATTCCGAGAATCCAAACTCAAGCTGCCAGGCTTGTGCTGTAAGCAATTTTACCCCACTGAGCCATCTCCCCCCACCCAGGGGTAGTTTTAACAAGACACAAATTGATTTTTCTCTCACATATGAAAGTATTGGGATGTGAGCTGATCAAAACTAATACATGGCTTTCAATCTCCTATGTAACTCCTCTGCCATGTCTTTAAGATGCTGTCAAATGCTCTAAAATGACTGCCAATCACCAGCCTTTAGCTCTACATTCCAGGCCAAAAGAATGAGAAGGGAAAAGAGTAGCTGAGACTTCCTGCCCAGGGCCATTAGCTAGATCCTAGACACACAGCCATATCAAGCTGGAAGGGATAGTGTAACACATGCCTGCATCAAAGATGGCCTTAAACATGGCCAGGACTGAGCCTTCTGGTTTGGAGAATTCAGAGAAGAAAGTTTAAAGTATTCAACTCCAGTCTGTCATTGACACCAAGTAGAAGAAGTAATAATATCTAAGTCTTTTGTTTTCTTGAAAGAGTGAAGGTATTTCTAAAGGTAAGATCCAGGGGAAATAATGTTTAAAAATATAAATGTATAAATAATGAACACCTATATAAATAATAAGCAGAAATACATAAGCAAATAAGCAAATAGTAGTGCTACTGTGCTTTATTCTTATTTATCTGATTATACTTAATATTCCAAATTCACATAAAATTCTTTCCTTTGTTTTTTGTTATCAATGCTATTACTGTTTTGAGACAGAGTCTCATGTAAGCCAGGATGACCTCAAAGTCTCTATGCATTCAGTGGTGAGCTTGAACTTCTGATCCTCCTGCCTCCACCTCCCATTTGCTGGGAGTACAAGCAGAAGCCTGGTTTTCACACAATGCTAGGGCTGGACCCAGAGATTCAAGCATCCTCGTCAGTTACTCTGTCACCTGAGCAACATCCCCAGCCCCTTCCTTCTTCAGAGCAATCAGAAGACAGAGCAGATATAAAATTTAATGGGAGGCAGACTTAGCCACCGACACAGTGGGGTTAGTGGTGAAAGGAGTATGGTCTGAGTCTGACCTGGGTCCTAACCTTCTCCCTGTTACTGAGTTGTTCTGTGGCTTTGAACAAGTCACTCGGTCCCTCTAGTCTTGAATCATCTGTCTACAAAATGAAAGTGTGTATTTGACTAGGAGATCATGTGAGTACTAGATTACAAGGCTGGATAAATTGTACCCAGCAGAGGAAGGAACCCAGGGTACAGACCTTGGGAAGTAAGAGACCAAGAAGAGAAGCAGCCAAATAAGGCTGAGTAAAAAGTAAAAGGCATGGGGCAGGGGTGAGGTCAAATTGCCAGAGCAGCTGTAGCCTGAGACTTAGTTAAAATTACTTTTTAGTTTCTCTCTTCTTTCCTTCCTTCCTTCCTTCCTTCCTTCCTTCCTTCCTTCCTTCC